>CM074493.1:1401373-1619173 GCA_037389245.1 Oryzias sinensis | reverse complement strand
GTGCGTGCGTGCGTGCGTGCGTGCGTGCGTGCGTGCGTGCGTGCGTGCGTGCGTGCGTGCGTGCGTGCGTGCGTGCGTGCGTGCGTGCGTGCGTGCGTGCGTGCGTGCGTGCGTGCGTGCGTGCGTGCGTGCGTGCGTGCGTGCGTGCGTGTGTGTGTGTGTGTGTGTGTGTGTGTGTGTGTGTGTGTGTGTGTGTGTGCGTGCGTGCGTGCGTGCGTGCGTGCGTGCGTGCGTGCGTGCGTGCGTGTGCGTGTGCGTGTGTGTGTGTGTGTGACTGGTCTAAGGCCTGGTCTAAGCCACACCACACTGTACCAGGGTCAGCTGCACACTCCAGCGTGGGCACCTCCACAGCAGGGCCTCAGCCAAAGCTGGTTTCCCCTTGCCGCTTCATCCCAAGACCAGACCTCTACCACACCCATCCATTCATTCATACACAAACTCTCTCCACCCATCCCTGTCCTGAGCAGCCTCTCTCCCCTGCACCACAGTCATCCCTATTGCATTCAACACTCTCCTTACCCCCTCTGTCCATCCCATTCGTGGTCTTCCTCACATTTTCACTCCACTCACATCAGATTCATATACCCTTTTCACCAATCTCTCCCTTCCCATTCTTTCAACATGTCCAAACCATCCCAGTGCCTTTTGCTCTGCTCTATAAGCCAACTCTCGCATCACACCAGTTCTCTCTCGGATAACTTCACTTGTCACACAATTCATACACGTCACACCACACAAACATCTCTAAGATCTCATCTCAACTACATTCAGCTTCCTCTTTTCCACCACTTTCAGACTCCACGTTTCAGCCCTATATAACGCTGCAGGCACCACCACACCCTCATACAATCTCCTTTTCGCATCCTTTCCTTTCTTTTTGTCCTACAGAGAATATTTCTTTTATAGACATGGATAGAACACTCTTCTTGTGTATTAATTATTCATATGTACAGTAAAAAAATTAAAGTATACAGATGTGTTCAGCACACATTTGACCCTCAGTAACTATTTCTGGTATTTTTCCAACTTCAAATTCTGGTGCTTTAATCAGTTATCAAATGTTTTCTGTGAAAATGATCATAAATAAAATAAATGTTTTACTTAAATTTTTTACTTACATTACTCCCATGTTATTTTAAAAAAACAAACATTGAAAAACATGTTTGGTCTTACTTTTTGAGTTCATGCTCCGATCCTTCTCCACAAAAAGCTCTATGATCTGTTGGAAAAGTCTTCCTCATTTTCCTTTAGTTTATACGAGTTTCTCCCTCTCAATGGAGAAAGATGTTCTTAGTCTGTTTCTACGCCACCAGTGTAGCTACAAAGCACCTGTCAGCTCACCTCTGCCCCCTGCTAGTGTTACATGCCTCACCTAAAGCCATTCCTACGGGCCTATAGCAGTGCTTCCACCGTTAAAAGCGTAAACCTACCTTTACTACCTTCTTAGAAGGTCAAAAGTGCTTTCCAGGCACAGTCCCATTCATCCATCCACACACTTATTCACACACTAAAGGCCCGTAGACACCGGGACAAATATTCACCAGCCGTTATTCGCCAGCGTTTTTCAACACGTTTTTTGTGTTCACACCCAGGCGATTTTCGCTGACGATGAGCCGACCGAACATGCAATTTCATTCCCTGACATTAGATGGCGCTTAATGTAAAACAGAAATACTCCTGTACACAAGGTGGCGCCGCGCAACTTTACGCTTCTTAAAGTCGCTTTTCACTCAGAAGAAGAGAGCAAGTATTTACGTGATTGTCAGAATCAAACAAAGAAAACATGAATATTTCAAGCACCAGTTGCTCCGCTCCAGTTCCAGCGATGAAGAAATTATTATTCTGTTGAATGATGAGAGACGCTGGAAAAGACGTCGATTTTGGGTACATCCCAACGTTACGAGAAGAGAAGAACATGGGGAGTTTTATCGACTGGAACAAAAGCTGAAAATGTATCATGAGCGTTTTCGGGGATATTTTAGAATGTCCGTCATTATTTCTTCGCGGCAGTGTAGACGCTACTTGGCGTCTATCTTCTTTGCTTCTATGTGTGCTCAGAAAGGCAGTTTTGTGTTTGAGCCCCAAGTTGTGTTTTACTGTAACTTCAGAAGCTCCAGACACGTGTACAAAAGCGCCATTCTCATTGATCGTATAGTTTTAGACACAGTACGTCAAACCAAAAAAACGAACCCGAGGCGTTTTTTAAAAAGTGACGCTTTGACGCGTGGCGTTTTTACACATAGGTGCCCTTTGTTTAGTCACGAGGCGTTAAACGTCCCTGAATATCGCGCGCGAAATTCGTCCCGGTGTGTACGGGCCTTAATGGTGCCAACCTATAAGCACCAGGAACAATGTGGGGTCCAGTGACTTGCCCAAAGACACTCTAACTCCTGGCCAGGCAGGGCAGGAACAGAAGCTGCAGTCTTCCGATCAGTGGTCGACCGCTTTACCTGTGCACCCCAGCCGCCCCACACAATGCTTAACAATGCTCCAATCCCGAGTAGCTGGACAGCAATTCTGTGAACCCAAAGGTGGACGCTTTTCTCAAGTGTAAAGGGATTTCTCTGAATGTAAATAACATCAAGATCTGCCACCCAGGGTGTCTGATAAACCAGGGATCATTATAAGATCTGTGAATCAAAAGCACAAACTAGCTTTATAGAAGCAAGGACAGAAACTGAATTCAATTCAATATTATTTTATTTACATAGATCCCAATATCACAACATACAGTAGTTGCCTCAACTGGCTTCACACCAATAATTGTACAAAAACATAGAATCAGTCATAACATATGAACAATGGCTAATTGCTAAACTACACTAGACAGACCCTGGGCATCCCTGCCCTCAGACCCTACTTCTTGGTAAAGAAATACTTCAACAAAAAAAAACAGATTTTATGGGAATTACGGAAAAAAGAAGAAACTTCAAGGGTGTCCACATGAAGTATGGACAGGCGATGTACTAGAAACCTTAGAGAAGAATTAGCTTATCTAGCACTACAACTACATGTTTGAATAGTGTAGCAAATGGGCTTCAACCAGATGGAACTGGGGGATGGCTGGGGGGTGCGAGGCGAACCAGAGGCGAGGTCCACGGCCAAAATACAGGAGCACAGAACTGAAGGGGACTGACGTGTACATGAATAATCATCTGTACCAAAGGAAAAGCAGAAATTGCCAGAAAAGTCTGACTATTGAAGATGCAGAAAATAATCCAACACCCGAGTAAGAAACTGTCAAATATTAATTAAACTAAACAGAAAACCAAATCTATCCAGGGTTATGGTAATTGACAGCATGGAAGACTTGGAGAAATTCTTGGTCACAGATGTCTAAACAAAAGATATATAGTGATATAAAAGTAAAAGAGAAAAATATGTGTTAAAGAAAATCGCTAAGGCAACTGAGATCCTCACTATCTCTAAAAGTCAACTGTGACCAGGATTTCTAACAGCGTTCTGACCTGCAGACAATTTGTCCTCAACCTATTCAGTTACTCTAATATCAGCTTAAGAACGACAAACACTCTGATAAACATGGACTCCACATATTACAGCAAAGAGAACTTCAAAAACCATAATAACCCAGAAGGAAGACCGTTAGTCTGACAGCAGAAGCAGGAATACCAACCGGTGAGCCATTGTTGACAATCTACAGTAAACATTATAACTATGTCTATAACTTAGTTCAGCTGTGACAAGGACACTGATTTTGACAAAAAATATCATTTATAAATGATGATTAATGTAATAATGTGTAATAATCTTTGCTCATCTGATGTAATAAACTTTTTTTACTTATAATCAATAAGCACTCCATTTTATACTTGACCTGTGTTATGTAATAGTGATTTCTGGAATAATGTAATGCTTCTTACGTAATCAAAAAACACATCAAATAAAATCAAACCTCATATGTAAGCACCTTTCATTCAGCCTTAATTCTTCATCTTTGTTATTTGATATCAGTAAGGCTTTTGGTTGTGATAAAGTATGTACACAGTGGTAAAATATATAGAACTCCAATTAGAAGCTATGAACCAAATTATAATAACCATGCAAAAAAAGCAAAGCATAATAGACGTGTCATTATATGAGTTTGTATATTTCATTTCATTTAGTACAAACTCTGGAAATGAGGCAAAAATTAAATGCAGTTATGTTTCAGCAGGGGGCGGTACCGACAAACAGCAGCTGCAGGGATCTGCACACAGGTTCCCTTGTCCTGGTCTAAGCTCATTTTAAATTACTTTTGGTCAAATTACAGGGCTAACTTGGCAAAATATAGACCCAAAAAAACCTGAAGAGTGGCTGATCACTGACAGAAACATGTTGTGACAAGAGGTGGCAGAACTGAACTGAACCTGATGGAACAGAAACCAGCTAAAGAAAAAAATGTAAACATTTAAGTGAAGGAAGTGGCTTTCTCATGGCAGGTGGGCATTTTTGGCGCCTGTTTAGCTTTGATCTGGACAACACCGGCCTGTTTTTGTATTACAATGTTCTTTATTCTCTTCCATTTCTGTCTTATTTCAAGCCAGAAAAAATATTTTCAGCTACAACTTCACTGCAGTAATGCTTCCATTAGAACTGCAAGGCTTCTCTCCTTTTCTGAATCAACACTTTCTCCAGACTACTAACAGGTGACTCTCATCCTGAATGAATGATGAATATATTTCAAAACAACCCTTTATTGCCAGAGGTCATGGGAGAACGGCCAGACTGGTTCCAGCTGATAGAAAGACAACAGGAACTCAAAGAACCACTGGTTCCAACCACGATCTGCAGAAGAGCATCTCTGATCACTCAACACATCCAACCTGGAGGCAGATGGACTACAGCAGCTGAAGACCAGACTGGGTGCCACTCCTGTCGGCTAAGAACAGGAAACTGAGGCTACTATCCACACAGGCTCACCAAAACTGGACAATAGAAGATTAGAAAAACGTTGTCTGGTCTGATGAGTCTCCATTTCTGCTGCCACATTCGGATAGTAGGGTCAGAATTTGGCATCAACAACATGAAAAATGGATCCATCAGCCTTGTGTCAACGGTTCAGGCTTCTGATGTTGGTGTAATGGTGTGGAAGATATTTATTTCCTTGGCACACTTTGGGCCCCTTACTACCAGTTTAACATGGTTCCAACACCACAGCCTACCTGAGTATTGTTCCAGACCATGTCCATGCCATAAAACTGGAATCATCTCAGACTGGTTTCTAGAACATGAAAATTAGTTCACTGGACTCCAACCGTCTCCACAGTCACCAGATCTCAACCCATTAGAGTACATTTGGGAAAAGGTGGACAGGAGATTGGCATCATGGATGTGCAGCCGACAAATCGGCAGCAACTGGGTGATGCTATCATGTCATTCTTTTTTCTTTTTTTCATTCACCTTTATTTAACCAGGATAAAAAAAACTCATTGAGGTTAAAAATCTCTTTTACAAGAGCGTCCTGGCCAAGAGGCAGCAGCACAACAATAACACACACTCACAATCATAAAAAAGCAGTCTTAAATAAAGCATTTACAGTTTGAAAGCTTTGTCTCACATTCATTTAAAGGTTTTCTGAAAGAGCTCAAGGAGATCAATTCTTTCAATTTAAACTCTCCCTGGACTTCATTCCAAAACTGCACTGCAGCAAATCTGAAAGCCTTTTTTTAAAGTTTGGTCAAAATGGACCATGTTCCTCTCTGAGGAACTTGTTGGATGTGTGCCACCAAGGATTAAGGCAGATCTAAAGGCTTAGGGGGGGGTCCAACCTAGTACCAGCAAGGTGGGCCTAATAAAGAAAGTATAAATTTTCATTTGAATCATGGAACCCCAAAACCATTAAATCTACATTCTAATTGATTTTGCTTGTATTTTAAGTTTTAGTTTGAAAATGTAGACTTTAATTTAATGGAATTCTTAATTGCAAAATTTTTAAATGGCAAGCCTGAATCACCAAACATAAAATGTATTTTCAAACCGCATGATCAAATTGTTCAATAAATTGTGATTTGAGAACTGAATATCAGTTTGAATCATGGGTTAAATATACTTCCATAATTTAATCAGACTCCTTTACAAGGTTTGAAATGATGTTTGTAATTGGCTATATGCACTGGAAACCATACACATACATTCCAGCACTCTTACATATATCATACAGTTCTTGTGAATAACAATCAACTTCCAGTCATCTACCAGCCTATCATTCTATAACTCTACTCCAGAGAGGGAAAAACCCAAAACCTTAAACACAGTCAAATATGTTGTAAATTATTAAGACACCCCTTCAGCAACACATGCAAACTGTCCTACAGTTTCACTCCACACACAAAAGATCTTCTTCATTGTTTGTCTGCAGAATTAAAGTTCAGGCTGAATCCCTTATCAGAGGGAAGCCCCTTTCAATAGATGATGAATTTCGTGGTCATTTAGCATTTGTCATAATCTCAGCATTTCTCGTACCTGTTCTTGCCATGATGCTTGCAGACAGAGTCCCAGCAGCAGGAGGAGAAGTTTCAACATGGCTAAAGGTTTGACATCCAGGGAGACGAACCTCACTGTTCTCCTTAGGCAGTAGCTTAAGAGCTGCTGAAGATTCAACCAAAGCTTTATCCCTTTGTGCCACAGCTGAGCCTCAGCTACAGTCTTCACAACTCCAGAAAAAACCCAAAGCTAACAGCATCCTCAATTAAGGAAGAAAAAAAACTAGACCACAATAGACCTGGAATCCAGTGGCTGAAGGCGTGAAAAAGCTGAAAGCAGCCGTCTGCAAAAAAACAGGGAAAAAATCATGACACTTCTCACAACAAACAAAAGGGTGGATCCAAAAACTTGCAGGCTTATCAGAAATATTCTTGGCTCGCAGTGAGCCTACAGTGTGACCAACAAATGTTAGACCAGAAGATCAGATCAGTCCAGATTCCAGCAAAGCAGAGGCAGTCACTGAGACCAGAAAAGCTGAAAAGGAAGACAGAAAGTGGTTGGGTGGGAAACTTCCAGCGGAGGTCACATCCTCCTGCTGCTTCCCTGTGAAAAAACAGGAGAGGGTCTGGTAAAGCCGCTTCAGCAGTTGCTTTTCAGCTCTCTGTGGTCCACTGGCACAATACTAATAACTAAGAAAATGCTAACAAAAGACATATTAAACTATCATTCAGTTTAGCTCATTTTGGTGTCTCTGTGTAAAAAACGATCATTGGTTTCCTTCTGAAGGATGTTATGTGTCATCAGTTTCAGCCAAAGATCAATAGTTTACCACAACACTACAATAATGGAAATGTGATGAGGGTAAATTGATTATCGACCAAACGATTATCGACCCGGCCAACTTTTGGCAGAGGTATTTATTATTTTGACATATATCAGGATCTGCCTTTTTTAATTGATGGGCCAATACTAAACTGATTAATTTGGCTCAGGAGCAGCTGCACAGCAGACATCTATGGTCCACATCCATCTGTAACATTAGACTGCTTCACTGCTGTGGATCAAGCGGAAATAAGATCAGTTATTACGTCCTCCAAAACCAACTTGTCTTTCAGACCCAATCCCCACTAAGCTTTTTAAAGTAACCTACCTAATTAATGAATCCATATTAACTTGCCCTGTCCATCAGCTGAGCATACAGATGAGAGCTGAAAGCCTCTTGTGTTGGACATATGTTACTGTTACAACAGGGGTTATAACACAGTAGGTGTATATTTGAATTAACCCCTTTTGTAATTTATACTAAACTTTATTCTTCTCACTTATATTTGTAACAATTTTTTGTTGGACTGGACACCAACTCAACGAACGTAAAAGCAAAGGAGGAAAGAAGGGGGGGGATTGGAGGGTGATTAAAGAAAGGGGGGTAGAACCGTGAAGCACCATAAAGCAACAAGTTGCTGGATATTTGTAATCATTACAGTCAGGTTAAGATGTAATACCAATCTAAAAGGGGTGGGACCTGTCCACACACACTCAAATGTTACATACATACCTCTTGGCTCCAAAAATGCTCACATACAAGACATGTCCACATGTACACCATATAACCGATGTTTACACACCCATACTTATGCCTTCATACCAACACATGCAGAACCTTTTAATTCAGTCACGCAAACCACCTGGGCAAAGGCGAGGTAGCACCTGTGCTCGAGTGAGTGTTTGTGTTCTTCTAAGGTGGATGATGGAAAGCGAAAAGAAGGAGACCCCCGTCGTGCCAGCAGCGGCAGCCAGGATCCCCCAACACCCACACAGCAGCAGATAGAGAACAACCACCCCCGGGGCAATCACATCCAACACCCAGGCCAGTGCAAGCGGAACCGCCCCAGGGGGCCCCAAATTCAGAGAGAAGGGAGGCTCAGGACGACAAAGATTGCAAGCTCCAGCCCAACCAGGAGAGCAACCCCAGCCCCAGGCAAGCAACCCACTACCACCCAGGAGTTATGTGCATCCCCCCCACCCAAACCCTAGGCACGGGCCAGGAGCCCCCAAGGGAGAGCCGCCCTACGCTCCAGGCACCCACTCACCCAGCCCACGTTTGGTCCAGGAGAGAGCAAGGCAGGGGCCAGCCACCCCTGCCCAGGAGGAAGTCGCCCAAGAGGACATCTCCTGATTACTCACAGTGATGTCCAATCACCCTAAATGTCTAAGGTGCAGTTAAAATTGGCGGGTAGGGAACTGAGGACACCCCCCACCCCCTCCGCATCACACTAATAAGTGATTATATGAGGAAAAGAGTAAGTCGGGGACAGCTGGTAGATTGTCCCCCGGTGGTAAAACAGCCATCCCCCACCCCCCCTACCAATGGGCCCAGGTCTCCTCAGCCCAGTACCCCATCCCAAAGCACAGAGCACCTAGGCCACATAACATTAAAAAAAGGATACAGTGTAGATTTATAATATGTACCATGCATTCAGTTGTCATGACTAACTTTAACTTCAGTTCTTGTAACTTCAATCAGCACTAGTGGTGCTAGATAATCTCATCATTCTCTCACTCCCTTTCACTCATGGTGCAGAAAGAATTCAACAAAACAGGGTAAAGTAACTGGGCAAAACACAGTACACAGTAAAACAGCTAAACAACTAAACACATTTGGTCAAAAACCCACACTTAAACCAAAATCCGTCCAGACAGGCAAAGGGAATGGTATCCCACAATTCTTTGCGCTGCCGATCTAACAGCAGCACCAAAGTTACACCTACTTAACCCTTGTGCTGTAGATCAGTGTTTTTCAACCAGTGTGCCGCGGCAGATGGTCAAGTGTGCCGTGGGAAATTGCCCTCATTAACTGATCTAAAAACATTTCCCATCTCCTGGATTTCAGCTCTGTGTTCATCCAAACAGGTCCTGATAAAACACTGAGGAGTTAGGAATATAAAAGATCGTAAAATACTTTTTCTTTGCGTTTATTTTATTTTATTTTATTAAAGATATTTTGATAAGAATCACGGTACTGCGATTCAGCTGCACCTTTGGCTGTATTTTGGAAAAGTCCCGTCCCTTTAACTGTCTCCACCAATCATTCTTGGGGGGCTCAATCAAATGTCATCAGTCTGACCAATCAGAAGTGGTTAAAGTCTTCACTTCCTTCTGATTCTGCTCATAAAGTCTCTCAGTTCTAACAAAAATACCAGCTAAAGCTCGTCTTTAGCGGTGTAGCTTTCCACAGAATCCGGTATCAGACCGTGGAACAAGTGAACAAAACAATGAAGCTCCGAAAACCGATCTCCGGCCGTTTTATGCACTACATCTCCCATGATGCATTGGGTTGTGAGAGTGACAGCGCACAAGGAGATCTGTTGTTAAACGTCTTGAAACCAACGAACACACTTCAAACTGTTTTTAAATCTTCTAACTTAACTTTTATTGCATCTTTTAGAAAAAAACAGCTGCAGTTTCCAGCTTTTTCTGCAACAATTATCTCAAACATGCATGTGAGATTGTGGAGGGGCTGTAGATCAATACAGACTATGAGTTTCTCCTTTCTTTCTTTTTTGGATGCTGGTGTGCCGCGGGATTTTATTTAAGATTAAAGTGTGCCGTGGCTCAGAAAAGGTTGAAAAACACTGCTGTAGATGACCCCCCTTACATTGACGTGTTCTCCCTACCAATCCACCAGTGAAGATCACAAATCATTGAAGAAAAAAGGTTCAGAGCACTGTCTAGTGGGGTCTAGATCAGTGTTTTTCAACCAGTGCGCCAGTGGGAGATGGTCAGGGGGGTATTTATGAAGGTAAGAATGTATCAAAAAGAACGCACTTGTAGATTTGATTTGAGAACTTGTAATATAGAATGTGAATACTTGTGCATCAAAAATCTGCATCTGTGTGTAAAAATCTTCTGCTGTGAACTGACAAATTTCCAATTGCATGTGTTCATTTAGAGTTACAACTTCAAATCTGTGATTCCAACTGCTCAAATGGGCTTCTGCGTGTGCTCCAATCTGCTGCCGCAAATCACAGGAGCGCTACAACTGCGCTCTGAATTCTGACACATTCCTTGCGAGAAACTTGAGTCAAAAGTGATCTGTGTCCGATAATGGGACTAGGGGGGGAGGGAGGGTAAGAGGAGGCGGAGTCAACCAATCAAAGTGGTGGATTCGGAGAACTTGGTCAAGTTAGAAAGATCTTCACAGATTCACACTTCCTGCTTCAATAACTCTTCTGATAAATGTTTAAATGTGACAGCAAGTCTCTCAATCATTTTGTATGAACACAGAGAGTGAAATAAAAATGCATTCCTACAGAAAAACTTAGTTTTGTCCTGCATTTTAATGAGAAATGATCTCTTCCTGCTTTAAATGCAGACATGCAGCTAGACGGCTGCAAACGGACAGGACAAGGAAGATGATCATCTTTGTTGTAGCAGGACAACAGGGCCAGGGCTATGAGCAGCTTTATTATAAATCATATGGATAAACATTTGAAAAAAATATATTAGATTAGATAAACGCGTTCTCCGCGACGTTCCAGGCGACAGCGCGGCGGCGCGCGGCTCCATTTCTGGAACCGAAAACTGAGGTTATCAACTTCCTTAGCCTCAAACTTACCGTGAGAGCTAGCATAACCTGCTTTCTGGAATACCCCCCAGGTGTGCCGTGGGAAATTGCCCTCATTAACGGATCTAAAAACATTTCCCATCTCCAGGATATCAGCTCTTTGTTCATCCAAACAGGTCCTGATAAAACTCCGAGTAGTTAGGAATATGAAAGATCATAAAATACTTTTTTCTTTGTGTTTATATGATTCTATTAAAGACATTTTGATAAGAATGACGGTACCGCGATTTAGCCGTAGCTTCAGCTCTGTTTTCGGAAAAGTCACGCCTCTTTAACTGTCTCCACCAATCATTTTTGAAGGCTTAATCTCCGCCAATCATTCTTGGGGGGCTCAATCACATGTCATCAGTCTGACCAATCAGAAGTGGTTAAAGTCTTCACTTCCTTCTGATTCTGCTCATAAAGTCTCTCAGTTCCAACAAAAATACCAGCTAAAGCTCGTCTTTAGCGGTGTAGATTTCCACAGAATCCGGTGTCAGACCGTGGAACAAGTGAACAAAACAATGAAGCTCAAAGAAGAGAGTCTGTCTGCCATCACTACATCTCCCATGATGCATTGGCTTTGCGTCTCAGCACACAATGAGATCTGTTGTTAAACGTCTTGAAACCACAACGAACACACATCAAACAGTTTTTAAATCTTCTAACTTAAATTTTATTACATCTTTGAGAAAAAACAGCTGCAGCTTCCAGCTTTTTCTGCCAAAATTATCACAAAAATGCATGTGAGATTGCGAAGGGGCTGTAGATCAATACAGACTATGAGATTCTCCTTTTTTTTTTTACTTTTGGATGCTTGTGCGCCGCTGGATTTTTCTCAAGGTTAAAGTGTGCCGTGGCTCAAAAAAAATTGAAAAACACGGGTTTAGATGACCCGACTCCCAATGTTAAAGTGCCTAGGATAGCACAAGGGCGAGCGATATAACACATTGATCTTAACAGATTCAAGCTTCCTGCTTTAACAACTCTTCTTTTTGACCAAATATGATCCATATTTAAATTCTCAAAAATAAACAAAGGGAGAGAATGTCTGTCTGAGAAAATGGATAAAATTTGTAGTGAGGAGTTTCACTGCCTTACAACATCTGAAATCCTACTTTGCTGATTTCACCAATCGTGGGTAAATTTGTGGAACGTATCCTGGTCATAAACGAGGGAACACTGTACTTTCTGTTGAAATTGCAGGAAATTACACATCCACTCTAAATGGAGCTGGTTTCCAGGGGAACTCGATGTGTGACGATGCCTCCCACATCCTTAAACTGTCCAGAAGGACATGGGTGCACACACTCCAGGGTTCAATTACAAGTGAACCCAGACATGTTCACCTATCTGCATCGGAGTTCAGGGAACCATCAGACACACAAAACAGAGCACCGGATCCAGAAAGTACCGGCGGTGCTGTGTGGACTTTTCCTCAAAAACTGCTCAGCAATTAGAGAACAGCAACGGATAAAACACACACAGCTTTGGCCACACATTCAGGTAAAATTCTGGAGAAGTGATGCAACGTGGACATGTGACAAAATCCTAACCTAAACAGTAACAACAAACATGACATTCTATACAGAACCTAATCAGAAAACATTCAGGTCTATGATGGGCTCTGGGGAAAAATCCTCTTTTTCTGTAGGGAAGCTGGTGGGTGGATTTCCTTTGTCTCTTTGTGGCGTTCAGATTTACTCGTCAGCTGACAGTTATCTATCTTCTCAGGAAAAAAAAGGCAGAAAGATGACTCTCTTTCCTGTTTTTTCTGTGATGAGCAGACGCAGCACAGAGTGGCAGCAGCCGAGGGCAAAGGGTCGGCTGTGAGCAGGCAGAACAATGGCAGGAAACAGGGAGAAAGCAATGCGTCGGCAGCAGGTCGTGTTCGGACAAACATTCCTGCAGTGTTTTTTACCGCCACAGTTCCTGTCACACATCTCACGCAGCTGTGGACTAGTTTGACACTTTGACATCACTAAGAGTTCAAAGAAGAAAACTCAGTGGCAGCACCTTGATTGATTTGGTGAGCCTCTCCTTCATTAATTTGAAGAGACCTTTCCTTAGAAGTATTGGTTTGTGTATGTAAGAAATCCATAAGTGCAGAAGTTTTTCTTTGGTTAAACTACATGCTGCAGGTATTTCTTCCACATTAAGTCTAGAGATGAACTGATTTAAAAGAAATATGGCATAAAGAGACTCAGAGAGAGTTTGTTCTTACTTAATGAATGGTCCATCATATCCATTATAGAAATTGTGTATTTTTAAACAGAACAAAAACCTTTTATGTCTCCCAGGCAAAACCTCCACAATGACGTTCTGTCATCCTTTTAGTAATTACAAGAAATTTCTTTCAAACTACTCTAGAAAATAAAAAACGGTTTGGCCTTTGTGTTCCACAAAATTCTGATTTTCTTATTTTTCTTTTTCTACTGCAAAAGTATTGATCCTCCAATGAGAAACCTGGATTTTTTGTCATAGTTAGCGATGGCATGAACAGACCCAGACGCTGGAAGCCGGAAGGTTCACGCACACAGGAGTGGAGTAGAGACTGATTTATTGTCTCTACGGGGTAGAGTCCTGTGGATCTTGACACCCTGAGATGATGGAGGGACGAGGACCAGAAGGTGAGTGTGATCTTTGCATGAGCGGTTTGCTGAGTCTGGAAAAGCAGAACATAGAGGTTGTTGATCTGATGGTATGGTATGGCGTGGCGTGGCGTGGCGTGGCGTGGCGTGGCGTGGCGTGGCGTGGCGTGGCGTGGCTTGAGGTCCAGATTCTAGGCAGAACCAGTTGGTGTGGTGTGGTCTAGATGACCCCACTCCCAATGTTGAAGTGCCTAGGATAGCACAAGTGTTAAGTAGAGCAGACAGGTGGATGAGGTGAGTGTCAACAGCTGGGTCCAATCTGAAGAGCAGAGAAGGGAGGGGGGAAGGAGAGGGCTCCCAGGAGTACCATGTCATGTTTTTTTTTTGATAGCTTTATTTGCTGAAATAAATTCCAGTGACAGGAACTGCATAGTGGTTAGCACTTATACATCACAACAATTAGGCCCTGGTTCAATTCCCAGCTCGGACCAATGTCTGTGCAAACATTGTTTTTTTATGGGAACTCTGACTTCCTCCCACAGTCAGAAGCATGCTTCATAGATAATTGGTGAGTCTAAATTGTCCTTAGGTGTGAATGTCAGGAGCAGAAGGAATTTGTGCAGCAGACAAACAGATTATTCATTTAGATCTCCATGGTTTATCCCTTGTGCTATCTTAGATGCCCCCCCCTTCCATTGAGGTGTTCTCCCCACCATGACAAAGGTGGATAAAGGTGGAAAGATTTCATGTAATCCATGGACACCAGTGAAGATCACAAATCATTGAAGAAAAAAGGTTCAGAGCTCTGTCTAGTGGGTCTAGATGACCCAACTACCAATGTTAGAGTACCTAGGATAGAACAAGGGTTAAGAAAAGCACGTTTGAAAACATTTGTTACTGTGTTTTTACCGTTTCCAATCCTCAACAGAGAAAAGCGACTAAGTAATAAATTAAAAATATAGATTGTTAACACGTAACATATTATTTCCTCAAAAAAGTCCAAGTTTGTTCAAAAGTTCAAAATGTGTTTGTAACATGTTGGCAGAAGGATCCAAAGACATTGACAGTAACTTCTGCAGCTTTTCCTTCTCATCAGCAGAGCTTTGGACTGACAGTTGACCTTCTGGAACCAACCGGGCTCCAGGGTCAGGTGGGAGCTTTTGCTGATCAGACACTTCCTGTTACAGTATCTCTGCCTCCTGCCTGTTCAAGTGTCCTGAGAAAGGAAGTCAGTCCAACATCACGTTGAGCAGCAGCCACAAGCAGGAAACAGGAAGTTAAATGAGTGGAACGCTGCTGAACAACCAAGCAGCTAAACCCTGACAGAGCAAAAGGATTTACTGCTGACATCAGCACCTTTTCACTTCCTGCAAGTCAGAAAACTTAAAGATCTGGTTCTGTTGTAGTAAACTACTAAAGGTTTTTGATTGAATCTATTTAATGCCAGAGGGAAAAGGAAAGAAAGATTTTAACATGCAAAAGAAAAATGTAAGAAATGTTGAAGGTGAAAAGGCAAAATCAGCGTATTTAAATGAAAGCAGCTGGACCCGAGTGAAGCTTCTGACTTCTGCATAGTCATCTCCACTTGATCTGTATCAGCTTCTGTTTTCTGTCCCGCCCCGTCCCACGAGCCCCGGCTGAAGCCCCCCAACACGGCGTCTCAGCCACGTTCCTTCAGTCTAACGCAGATACATCTCATTAGCAGGACCGTTTCCCTCCAGTGAATTTATGTCTGGGTGTTGGCCCACTTCCCAAAATATTTGTAGTTACACAAGACAATGTTGTTAAGATAAGAATAAAGATATTAAATGTCTCAAGTCCACAGTTATGATCCTTTTGAAGAAAGCTAAATATAAGTGCTGATGGTCACTGAGGTGCATTCATTCAGATTTGATCCCTAAAATTATCTTTTTAGTTTCTCATGGAGATATTTCAACCACAGCCTTCTTACTGTGATGTGTGAGCACTAACCACTACAACACCATCCAGCTGCAAAAGGGAAATGAGAAAAGGCCAGCATGTGCGAGGAACATGCAACCTTCACAAGGACAAGACAGCGCTTCACAAGTTCAATGGTGCCTCTAAATTGTCCCTAAGGTGCAAATGTGAGCGTGTGCTTGTGTGCCCCACTAGATGGACTGGAGAACCGCCCAGAGTGAATCCCACCTTCACCCTAAAGTAGTTGGGATAGGCTCCAGCAACAGAAAGGAACTAAAGCAGATTTAAGAAGCAATAATTGTGCATAATTGATTTAATAGGATACAAATGTAAAGACTTCCGATTACAATAACAAATATCATATTAACATCAGAAAACAAACTATTACAAATGTTCCAACAGAAAAACGACGTGACTTCATATCTGACGTCTGTCGCAGGTCTTTAAAAAGTTGGGACAGGACTACACATGACTGAAAATAAAAACACTTCATTTCAGAAACCAATTATTTAACTGACATGAAGTCCTGAACACAACATTAGGCTCTGACATGCTAGCAGGTGGAGCAACATCTACAGAGGTGGAGGCAGTGGAGCGGGCGAGCACTAAGCTGCCGCCCCCTTTAAATTTGCGCCCCAGGCAATTACCCTTATTGCCCGTGCCTAAAACTGCTACTGGGTGGAGGTTTGCTCTGGAGAGGCTGAAGGTTTATGGCTAAAGGAAAGAAGATTGTTTGGAGAAAAATCAGGCTTTTTATTTTTCTGTATTGTTATGTTTCCTGTTATGTTTTCCTCCACCTCCTGAAACCCCCGCTTCAACAAGATCTGGTTTTGTAAACCCTCATGTCGAGAAACCTTGGGTTGTTGTCCACCAGACAAACTTTGGGACACTGTGGAGGTCAAGCAGAAATGTGGGTTTCTGCTGTGCAGCTCAGAAAAGGTAACACTAAAAGTGTAACGTTTGGATGTATCAAAGACCAGCTGCTGTTTTCTGTTTGCAAAGCCCATTTAGATCCAACAGCAGTGGATGCAGTTCTAGGAACTAAAGTCCTCTGGAAGCTGGACTGGCCACGAAGCTGCTTTTTAAATGAGCAAGTGTTAAACTGTGTGATGAGAGCTCTGTGAAGCTCTAGGCCACCCTTCACCAACCCTGTTCCTCGTGGTCTACCGGCCCGCTTGTTTTGCAGCTTCAGTAACTGCTGCTCACCTGGATCAGGTGGATCCCAGCTTAGCATCTCCTGAAGCAGGGTTAGCTGCCAAACAAGCAGGGCTGTAGCCCACGAGGACCAGGTTTGGTGACCCCTGCTCTCGGCTGTTAACCATTAGCAAAGGAATCGGTCTTCAAAACCATATTTGACCAACCAAGGTCAGCTTTGCCAATGTGAGCCACAGTTCTTCCACCTACTAAACCCGCCCACTCACTGCTGATTGGCTGTATCATGTGACTCATGGTTTTGATTAACAGATTACACCTGATCCAGGACATTAACAGCGGATAGGACGTGAATGTCTTGAAATCAAGCAGGACAACAGAAGAACATGGTGGCAGACCAATGCCCATAAATCCCATAATAACACATGAAGGCTTGTTGGCTATTTTGTGTGAACTGTCTGATTCTAAAAACCAAAAAGGCCACATTAAACCAGGACGGAGGCCCTCTATCCCCGTCTCTCCCCTTGATTCCACAGCTTTCCTAACGAGTCAACAGACACAAGAGAGGTGATGGATCCAAACAGAAGCCCTTATGAAGGAATGGAAATGTAAAAACCTCTCAGCTCCCTGATGTTCAGGAGCACTCCCACGTTCAACCAGAGTAAACAACAATAAGTTGGGTTGGATCAGTCATCTGTCCCAGAGTTAAATGTTAAAGCGGCTGCAGCGACTCCTCTTTGGAGGACTTTTGGTTTCAGCATGGAAGTGGAAAAACTGGATGGACACGGTCATTAGCTGAGCCCAGCATTTACTGCGCTGCTCCTCTGAATGCATAGCTTAACTTCTGCCGAATGGAAACACAGAAGAAGGCTCAGCTGTTTCCTTCCAGGAAGCTCCTTTCTGCTAACAGGAAGAACTGTGGCTGAGAAATCCTCCCTAAATATCTAGTCTTTTCTGAAACTTTGTTTTACAACACTCTCTAAAGGTGTCACGGCGCTGCTTCATTTGGCAGGACGCAGACGTGAGAATTCCCTGATTCAAATGAAAGGAGGTGAAACAGAAGAACAGGAAGTGAGCAGCTGCTTTTCTACCAAACCCATGTTTTTGCTGAGGAGGCTTGGAGGTCATCAGACGCGTGTTTTTGACGCCACCGTGTGACTCCTCTGCAAATCAGCCGAGAAAAACCAGCCAATCAGCCAGTCAGCTCAACAGGAAGCTCTCGGCTGCACAGTGCCTCCCACTGCCGAGCGAGTACCGAGATAAGCCGCTCTCTGCTGTTGGCTCCAGGGACAAAAATGCACCACTGCACCTCGCTCTCTGGGCTCTTGTTGCCCAGAATGAGCGGGGCCTCCTTGCCACTCATGGCGAAGTGGTCCATGGTGAGATGGCAGAGCAGGTCAGGGAGGTTGTCAAACACCAGAGTCAAAGCTTGAGGGTATGTCTGGTATCCCAGCAGGACCCGGTCCAGATCTCGGATTCTCCGCGCCTCACAGAACCGGTAGCGCTCCCTGCAGGCACAAAGGACAGATTGCAGCTTCATTGACAGCAAAAGCCCTCAGTAGCTGTGCATGTTTACTGGAGAACAAATGAACCACTGAGTGCAGCAAGCTGGCCACGACCCCAATCCCACCAGGACGGAATTGAACCTGCAATCTTCTGACCAGAGGTCGACCGCCCTACCACTGCTCCACGGCCGCCCCCTCCCTTTAGCCAGTCTCCTTTTTAAGGAGCATGCTGTGCTCTTGGGGAGAGCGCCGACTCCTGCTGCTCAGCACTCTCCACGTCTGCAGGAGTGCAGCTCAGAGTCTCCTTTACTCTGCTGTCTGCGTCACGCTGCATGGCTGCTGCTGAAGCTGCAGTCTGTGGGCACTGGGGGGCGCCGCTTCATTCATTTCAGAGGGGGCACGCACAGCTGGGCTCCTTGAGCATCGTGGATTTCAGCGTTAAGAACGAACACCCTGACACTTTTTTTACCATAACTAGATTTAGACGTTCTTCATAACTATACAGTACTCTGGGGGCTCTTCGGACCCCATCCCCCCCACACCGAGGAAACATAACTAGTAGTACTTGTCATAGCAAACAGAGGCGCTTGATGCTCACTGAAGCACACATCCAGAAAGAGGAAGCCAACCGTCTTCCTCCTGACCATGTTTCCAACACTCCAGAAGCAAGAAGGAGCTCACCTGGAAGGAGGTTCCTTGGCAAAGTCAGGAAGAGGATAGCTGACGTAGTCCTCGTCCAGAAGGAACACATCTGAGCTGGTGAGGATCAGATTCTGGTAGCAAGCGGAGAGGACCGGGGCCAGGAGCGAAGGAAGGGAGGCGCCCGCCCAGGTCCTTGCTGGGAATCTGAACCTGCAAACATGTAAAGCAGAAACCTTGAGATGACTTCAGCTCACGGCTGTGGCCTCCTGAGTGGCTTAGCGCAGCTCCCACCTGAAAGACCAGCAGGTACAGCAGAATGTCGAAGGAGCCCGAGGACAAAGCAGCTGTGTTGGCTAGAGTCTTCCTCTCTCTGCTGTGATGAAGTCACCGTCTCCCATCTCTTCTTCACTGGGGATAAATGAACTACACCTTGCTGCTGTGGATCAGCTCATAGTTTTTGCATCTTGCCTGCAGGAGCATTGGTTGATCTTGACAGTGCCTCGGTTAGTCTCTTTTTTACATGACGTTACCTTTATGCGAACTGGAAGGAAATCCTGATGGTCACCTGAGCCTATGTCGGTGAACTGCGTGTAGAAATCCTGATCTGACGTCTCTGTGGGGGGGGGCTGCTGCTGCAGGCTGAGGGCGGACATCAGCTCCTGGAGGAAGACGCCTGTCCATGCTGTCCTGCTGAGGCAGCTTACAACCTGATCGGCTGAGTGTCCTGCCAGAACAGAAGGTTCAAATGCTACTCCCCTCTGTGCAAACCCAGATGATCCTCAAAGCTTTCCACTTACCACAATCCTGAAGAACTGGTCCGACTGACCCGCATTGACCGCCAGCAGCTCAGACAGTCTGAAAGCGGACAGCCGCACAGATAGCGTCCGGCTCTCCGGTCGGATGCATCAACACTAGAAACAGAGAGAAGAAAAGCGCTTTGAACTCAAATGCTGCAACTCCACAAATACTGTGGGAAAACTGTTTGGAGGAGTTAAAAAAACTGTTCAGTTAAGCAAATGCATGATGGGTATTATCAGTGTCACCAAGAGAAAGAGTTTCCCCCATGTTACTCTTGATGGTAAGACTGCAGGTCTTCAAGAACTCAACTTTATGTGGAGACAGGAGTAAGTAAGGGTTAATGGCCAACAAAGTATGCGTTATTACTTTTTAGCATACTTGCCCGTGGAAGCCTAGACCGTCGGCGCCAGCGAAGTGCGTTAAATATTCGAAGGCCATTAACCAGTTTATACCATGGTCACTTACAAAAGCAATACATATTAACCAGGTTTTAGACCTTAATTCTTGTCACGAAACAAATGGTCGTCGCGCGTACCACGCTGCAGTCAAAATTGCGTCCGTCCGTCCGTCCGTCAAATCCCGATCTGTATATATATATGTATGCTGATGGTGATGAAGCAGATCAAAGCATCAGTTCAGAGAAAAGTTCATCTCTTACCACTTCTTTTTGTCAGATATTTGAAGCTAAAGGTTGTTTTAAAGCGGTAGCAGTACAAAAAACATTTTAAGCTGGCTGAGCGAACTTCTGTTTCACCGTCGCGGTTATCAGGTTTTAATGCACGCAGCAGCCAATCAGGAGTAATTATTCAACGGACCATGGTATAATGCAGAATGAAATACGACCCTCTAGTTCTGGACTCTAGCTGGGAGTACATTAGAAGGAGGGTTATCATTCTTGTCTGCAAAACTGTCCCAAGCGCTGAAAACATCTCCAGCTCACAGATTACATACACAGGCCATGGCCCAATTGTGACTCTGCAGCAGGAAGTAGGCTGGAGTTGGTGGGGGGGCAGCAGGCAGCAGGGAGCTCCGTTTTGAAGTTTGTACAGAAGGACAGACAGCCACATGACCTGCTAGTTCCTCACTTTCAGACTGAAGTTACAAAAACATGAATGAGAAGGCGGAACACAGAGGACAGAAAGAGCTGGATCATCTACTGCAAGGCTCAAGCGTACGTCTTACCAGAGCTATGTATCTGCAGAAGCAGCTGAGCAGCTGTTGACCTTTGAGTCCAGCCAGGAGCTTCAGTGCTGGGGACAGACCTGCCTGGAGTGGGAGTGGCTAGTTTCCTCCACACAAAGTGGGCTGAGTCCGAACTGAAGACAAGAGCATGGTAACATGGCAGCGAGTGCAAATCAGGGGCAAACAGGGGAGAGGCTGGAAAGTAAAATAATCGTCTAAAATCCACAGTCCCCCTCCAACGGAGTGATGACAAATATCTGCACAGCCCGTGAAAGCAGAATGAACCTAAACTGAAGGGAGAAAAGCGGCTTTGTTGGTGGAGGAAGTCTGGTCGCCAAAGATGGCAGGTCTTCTAAGCTTTCAGGGGTTGAACAGTCAGCTCTTCCTGAAAATTTTGTGAAATCATGCGCATTGAATGAGTGATGGAGAGGGCAGACTGGGCTCCAAACTGATTATTGGGTCAATGTTTCTTCCAAGCTAAGACCTCTCAACCCAGGTAGCATGGATCCAGCCATGCCACCCGGCTGTGAGTGCAGACAGTCTTTATGGGTTGTCCACTAACATGTCACTCAGAACAACATCACTGCAGAGTCTGGAGGAAGCTGGAAGAGGGATTCACTCGTAAATTCACGCTCATGATTGCAGCATCAGCAGAGAATCGGAAAGAAGTTAGTCTACCCATGCTAAGTGTTTGCTGAGTGGCAGCGCTGCGTGGAGCAGCCTGGTTTGAGACCAGCCTGGAAACACAGCGATACTCAGCTCACATCAAAACAACGCTGACCAAGCTTGGAAACTGCTTCTCACTGGCAGTGAGCAGGGCTTGCCGGGCTGGAGGAGGCAAGCCAGCATCTGCAAGCCCCAGAGAACTTTTCTCTGCTGGAGACCTCAGGAAAGAGCCTGGGTCAGGGGGAAGAGGAGCAGCTGCCGTTGACCCTGGAGGAGAAGCTCCACAGAGTGACCACTCCTGGAAAAGTGATGGATGACAGACAGACAGCTTGAGAACCTGCAAACATTAGTCTGAAATATATAACTGTAGGAGAAAGACTCAATGCTGGAGTTTCACTGAGTCTCTGCTGGCTTCAGCACCTGTGGACGTGCTGTGGTTGTGGGCACACGGGGTGCTGGCTTTGACCCTGGAACCCAGCATCCCTCTGTCTGGGGTGCAGCACGACAGAGCCAAGTGGAAAGCGAACAAGTCTGCACCAGGATGAGGAGCACTGATGAAGGTCCATGTTGCTCATTTCCCTTTGAGCTCGTTCTGTGAAGTCCACCTTCAACACCCAGAGCTGCTCGTCTGTGAGGAAGAGAAGCGAGGGGGGGTCGGGGTCCCCTGATGAAAAGGAGGAGAGAAGATGCACAGGATATCCTCCCTGAGCTCCCTGACTCTCCTCCTGCTCCCAGGAGGTGACTAGAGATGGAGGCAGGAGCTGGGGGACGATTCTGTTCTTCAGTTTGCTTGGAGACTCGACTGCCTGGAACAAACGAGACAACCTTCAGTTGTGGTTGACCTCATAGAAAAGTGCTTCCAGCTCTGGCTGTTCTACTCAGAGTGCCACAAGCACCTATACACAAACATTTCCACCAAAAGAAAACTCTTCAGCCCCACTTCTTCCCTGAGGTGTCATTGAGTGCAGTTTAAGTAGACCTGGAGCAGGGCGCTCAACTGGGCTCTGGTCTGCCGGAGCTCCTCTGGCCCAGAGAAGATGTACCAACGAGTCAGACCAGCTTGGAGGCCGAAGGAGATGCAGGACTCAGGAAGCCCGGTGCTGAAGGAAAGCAGCAGCTGGGAGAAAGGCACCAGGAAGTCCGTCTGAAGGGATGACAGCACCTTTTCCACAGACTGGTCTGTAGACAACAACAGGACTCCAGTCAGAACTCACAAATCCAGATTAACATTGCCACACCACTCAGTTTGACACATTTGGTATGCCAGAATAAGAGAGTACTGAAACGTCAGTGATGGGGTAGACATGTGGACAAAAGACACATTCAAACATCAACAGCTAATCCCAAGATTCAGTTTTTCAGGGCAACTGGACATTGAAGACTGGCTGCTTCTGCAAGGAGCCTCTTTAGTTCTAACTCCTCGTTACTGTTAAAGAGCAGGAAAAACAAGGGTTCCTTTCCCAGAATCCAGTGTGGATCCTCCGTCAACAGCCTTCAGAATTTGGCTACAAAACCAATCATTCTGTCCCTCACAGATCTGTTCCTCCTTCTTTTAGAAGCTATTCTATCCTCCAGTTGTTATCTGTATTAATGTCACGCGTTTGACCTGGTTATCTCTATAAAGGCCACCTGTCCACACGCTTAAAGTCAGACTGCACCCTCTCCACCAAGACCAAAGAGCTGTCAAAGGACCCCGGGAACAAGATTGAACACCTGAACAGCACTGGGATGAACCAACATACTATAAGACCTGCAGGAAGGAAATCTTTGACTTCTGTCATTACCAACCAGGATTACATCACAAAGTATTGAGGTGAACTTTTGTTGTGAACCAGATACTACTTTCTGCGCCATTATGCAAAAAGAACTCTTAAAAAATAAACAAAATCAGGCAACTTGTCTAGATTGCTTTTATATTTTCTTACAGATGAAATGCATCTTTGATGAACTTCTCTCAGGTTTTTAGTGGGTAAACTTACAGAATCTGGGACAGACAAAAATACTTTTCTGCCTCACCGTAAACAGTCGTCACAAAACCGCTAGTTACAAATTCAAGCAGAGACTCAGAGCAGCAGTGTGTTCTAAAGAAATATCAAGAGACGAAGTTAAAGTCAATGCTGGTGAATTGTGGAGAATCTGTGGTCAGAAAATGTGTGGCATGCAGAAGCACTTCTGGTTTCACACCATCAAAAGTTCTTTTCAAGCCTGAGCGCTTGCTCACCTGTGTCCTGATTGGTCCAGAGGTTGTCATGTGACAGGAACAGCAGACCCAGCCGTTGGCTGGTCAGTACTAGACATGCCACACTATGCTTCAGCTCTTCCTCCACTCGAACACAGCAGCACCACAGAACTCTGAGGACCTGAATCTCCTCACATTCCTCCTCCTCCTGGTGGCTGCTGGGCTCCTCGGTCCCAGGGGCTGGGAGTAGTGTGGGGGAGGGGCTTAGTGGCTCTTCCACAGAATCATCTAGTCCCATCTCAAAGTAGCCATCTCTGGACCCCTGACTGAAAAAAGCATCAAACACCAATGAAAAACTCCTTTGATTCTAGAAATCAAAAAAATATTCATGAGCCACTAAGCGTGTGAGAAGCTGATCAAGTCCAGAGTCAGCCTCATGTTCCTGCAGCTTCAACACTATGACTGAAGAAGCCAAGTCTTCTTAAGGTTCAGGACAAAGAAGACCAAGCAAGTCAGTCAGTGGAATCCTGTCTGCAAATACATTCACTGTCATCAACACAGAACGTTTTGCAGAGATGCTCCAAACTTTGCTTCAGAAGAAAACAGCGCAGAGCAGATGAGCAGCAGACAAACCACTCAATGCTCTGGAAACTGGCTGAAGTGAAGAAGTAGGAAAACTCGGTTTGAGGCTAAAACATGTACTTGGCGGTTAGCAAACCAACAAGACATGCTTGTATCCATCTGCAAATGCAAACTGTTCAACGACGCTTCAAGCTTCTGCTCCTTTACAACACTCCAACTCAGTTGAATAAATAGCTGTGTTTACATAGACAAAATTGGACTAAAAGCCTGATCAGAATAAAAATGCGTCACGTACACACGGCATTCGGGATACTCTAACCTGGTCAGACTCATTCTGATCAAAATTTCCTTCCGATTGAGACGGGTGGGTTATGCCAATGTATTCTGATTGTGGGTCATTACTGCGCTGCTTTTCCGTCATGTGTAGAGGTTGTGTGATACAGAGGGGGCTTCAGAGCGCCAACAGGAGCGCGAGTGAGCTGCCCGGCTATGGAGAATGGTGTCCCCGAGCAGAGCAGCAGCTTTGGGACGGTGTGTGTGGTTTAGAATGCGGGAAGGTGGCTCCGTGCAACAAGCAGTTCTATGAAACAGTGCAAACAATCATGTGAATTTGTGTAACCAACCATGTCCAGAAAGAAAATGGCTGATATTCTTTACACACATTTACAGCGGTGGACAAAATTGTTGGTACCCCTCAGTTAAAGAAAGAAAGTCCACAATGTTCACTGAAATGACATGAAATGTTCAAAAGTAACAATAAATTACAATTTATTGAAAATTAAATAATCAAAATCAATTTATTTTTTAATTGTTTATTAACAGAATTATTTAAAAAACAAACTAATGAAATAGGGCTGGACAATAATGATGGTTCCCATAACTTAATATTTTGTTGCCCAACCTTTTGAGGCAATCACTGCAATGAAACGGTTTCTGTATTTGTCAATGAGCCTTCTGCACCTGTCCACAGGTATTTTGGCCCCCTCCTCATGAGCAAACTGCTCCAGTTGTCTCAGGTTTGATGGTGTCTTCTCCAAATGGCATGTTTCAGCTCCTTCCACTGATGTTCAATGGGATTCAGATCTGGGCTCATAGAGGCCACTTCAGAATAGTCCAAGGCTTTTCTCTCAGCCATTCTTGGGGTTTTGGCTGTGTGTTTTGGATGGTTGTCCTGTTGGAAGACCCATGACCTGAGACTGAGACCAAGCTTTCTGACACTAGGCAGCACATTTCTACTCAGAATGTCTTGATAATCTGGAGATTTCATTTGACCTTGAACAACTTCAAGACCCCCTGTGGCAGATGCAGCAAAGCAGCCCCAAAACAGAACTGAGCCTCCTCCATGTTTCACCGTAGGGACAGTGTTCTTTTGGTTGGATGCTTCATTTTTGAGTCTACCAACATGGAGCTGATGTGCCTTACCAAAAAGCTCCAGTTTGGTCTCATCTGTCCAAAGGACATTTTCCCAGAAGCTCTGTGGCTTGTCAACATGCATTTTTGCTAACTCCAGTCTGGCTTTTTTATTTATTTATTGTTACTTTTGAACGTTTCAAGTCATTTCAGTGAGCATTGTGGACTTTTTTTCTTTAACTGAGGGGTACCAACTATTTTGTCCAACACTGTACATGCGGCCAAGATGCCCCTTGCTGCATTGCCCGTACAGACTTTAAGTGCGTCCAAGGTTAACCTGCAGGGTTAGATATTTAGAAAATTATGTGCGAAAAGTCACTTTCAAAATAAAATAATAACACTCTGAAGATCATCATGCTAAATGCTAGCAGCAGTCATGTTTGTTTACAACAGAACTCCACTACGTCTTCTGCAGTCGTTTCTGGTATTTTAGGTAGTTCTGCGTAAGGGATGGATACTGGGAATTTGGGTATCGATCCAATATCGAGTGGGCTAGTATCCCCAATAACAATACAAATACTTTCCTTGAAATGTTTGATAACAGAACAGGGGTCTGCAACCTTTACCACTCAAAGAGTCAATTGGATCAGTTTCCCACAGAAATGAATGGAGGATGGGTGTTGGAAAAAAATCAGAATATTCAGAATATTTATTGAATTATTTATTCTAATTATTTATGACCGTGATGTTTCCTTTGATCTTTTGTAAATTTTCCACAACCTTGAACATACTTTTCTGTCTGCCAATCACCTGGAGTTAAGATGATGGAAATAAATTCACTTTGATGCAAATTTGTGTCCATTCTTTTCTTTAAATCCAGGTAACCCAATAAATTATATTAATTTTATGGATGATAACTATTTCTTATTAAGGAAGCAGCTTTTAGTATGTTGCGGGTCTGGAATCATCAGCGGTGAGTATAAGCCCCTCCCACGCCTCTCTACCTGTTCACATCCCCTTGTAGATCCAAGTTGCTTTTCCCGCGTGCAACCCCCCCCCCCCCCCTCCAGCGTGTTCTACACAGACAGTCATCATAGCAGCAAGGTGACAGGATAGTAGGGGCGCCCTAACGCAAATTTAATTCATTTAACACGGAAATGGGTGGTTTTAATCTAGGAAAAAAGAGTCGCAGCACACGGAGGAAAGAGCCGCATGCAGCTCCGGAGCCGCAGGTTGCCGACCCCTGTTATAGAACAATTCTGGAAATACACCATTTTTGGTTAATTAAGTGTATAATAAAACACAGGACAGAGACTTTTGGCAAATAAAAATGTTAACTAATTAAAACAATCTGAACAAAACATGCATCAAAGATAGAACATGTAAATTAATAATAAAATTAGAAGAAGAGAACTGTAACTAATGCAAAATTTAATAGAAGCTGCTACAACGTAACAAAAGCGTGTGTATAACAGCACCACAAACATATTTTAAAAAAAATAAAGGCAGAAATAAAATATTAAAGTCACTAATGAAAAAGTTAAGCAACACTGTGAAATAAATATAAAAATATAACCAACACATTAAAAATCCTGCCGCTGGTGCAAATATGTGGCTCCTCGCCACTCCGATGAAGCAGGGAGGGGAGGGGCAAGGTGTGAGCAGTGGCCAGAGAAGAGGTGCTCTGTTTATACAGAGACACAATGTTGCCAGATTGGGCAGTTTCATGCACAAATTGGGCGGGTATTTACTCACATTGCGCTGTTTTTTGCCCAATCTGGCAACACTGCAGACAAATAGATGATCCATGAACTCTGGGAGTAAATTCAAGCTCGTTACTGTATGAATTAAAGAAAAACTGCAACAAAAATGTTGAATGTATCTATCATCTCGTTAGTTTCAATACTTCACCTTAGTGTGTATACTGACCATACAGACACATGTCAAAATGATTTATTCAGAACGAAAGTGTGGCGGATGTAAACGTTTGTTATAATCGGAAAAAGTTTTTTAGGGCCCATGTAAACAGTTCAACTTTAAAGTGATCTTTGATCAGATTAAAGACATTTTGGACATGTTACTGTCTTCAGGTCCAGTTCCATGAGTCTCAGTCTCTGCCTTAGTGTCCTATAAAACTAGGCAGGTGCAGTCATGTGACAGCACTGCGAACGTTGGACCTCCTAAAAAAGTACACTAAAGAGCAAAAACTCAGATGTCTCATATGAACATGACCTCTTGAACTAACAAAAAGGTCAACTCCAGCTGTTTGAAGTTTGAACAGTCAACGTTTGAAGATACTGATGCACTTCATTTCTTAAAAATACTTTAAATCACAATAAGAAGTTTGGACTTTCCAGGAAACGTCCTAAAGTTGAGCTGATTTACCTGGAGGTGCCAAAATCAGTTTTCTCCAGAGGAACTGGACCACTACTAGATTCAGACGTCCTCTCCACCTCCGTGCCCTCCTCCATGGTCTCCTGCTCCTTGAGTGCAGAGCGGAGGTGCTTGGAGAGCTGGGTGATGAAGTCTTGGTTGGACGACAGAGAAAACAAATAAGGGGGCAGCAGAGGGCAAAGGGCGGAGCTGCATAGGGAACAATGGCTTTGGACTGGACTGGAGGATAATGTGTCACAACTGCAAGAAAAAAAACAAAGGATTTTACATTTTGGCATGTTTGAATTTAGTAAATATGTAAATGTAATATATAGTTAATCCATGAGTGCTCTGCTTATTCTGGTACGTCACACAGAGGAAGGAACTTTAATAAATGGACAGTATGCTGGAAAAAGTGAAAAGGGAGAAACTGTTAGCTTGGAGTGGGGAGAAACTTCTCAGCTGCTTTTTGTGATCTAAGGCAAGAGGTGGGTACTCCTTCCCCCTGACCTGTTTTCACTGGTGACACCCACTCATGATTGCCACAGTTCAGAGTTTTCTGATTCTGGTTGGCTCCTTTCTGCATTCAGGATCCCCAATACCTGACTGCTGAGGACAGGTCAGATAGGCAGACCAGAGCCAGAACAAACAGCTGACAGTGATGAGCCATTGAGGGTTTGTGAGCTCTTTACCTGTTCAGGTAAATGAACAACTTCTGCCTTCTACTGTCAGAGAGAATAATACCAACATTTCCATCCACTCCAACAAAAAGAGGAGTCACGAGACTGTGGTTGTTCAGACCAGCAGCAGCACAAACTCCAGGCCTCCAGGGTCAGTGATCTGCGTTTAGATCCCATCCCTCCCTCCCCCTGCTGCCCATCACCTGGATCAGGTGCTTTTGTGAGGGTGGGGTCATTACAGAAGCAGCAGGATAGCAGCTCTTCAGGGCGACAGTTTCACACAAAACAACAACCTTTTCAATAGAAATCAAAGACAGGTTTTCTGATCTACTAAGAAATAACAGGAAAGGACAGAACTGGTAAACATTCCAGCAGCCAGAAACCAAGAGCACTGAAGCAGACACGGCGGTCTGAAACTGACCGCTCAGCAGCCGTTGAAGCAGAGGCTAAAGGTGGTTTAGACTCCGTGACTGCAGATTTCTGTTCCTGCACAAAAACACAAAAACATTACAACCAGCTGAATACATTTGATACGTACAAACTGTAAACTTGAAGACATTTTTGAAAATTTGAAAAGAAATTGTAAAGTTGAAACTTGAATAAAAAATGCTATTAAACCTAAAACTGTCACCTAATAAAAATCATCAAATGATCAAAATCATCAAAGATCTGATCACGATGAAGATTCTAGTAGCTGTAACATTTCTGTTCAAGAAACACGGCAGCTTGATTGACAAGATTAGCCTTTTGCTTTAAATAAAGATTTTTAATTTTTAATTTTCCATACTTCTTTCAAGTTTAAAATGTGTTTTTTTCAATTTATGGTTATATTTTTAATAATCGCTGCACGTTTACAATTTGTTATGATTAAGTTTTCAATTTTTTGGCTTAGGACAGATTATTTTTCTGAGAACTAGTTACCTCAAACCATGGATTGTTAGCCAATGTCAATTGCTCGTAGTAATTACAATAAGTTATTTGTGTCAATCTGATATTGTTTATTTAATCCAAACACAATTTCCTGCTAAATGTTTATCAGCCCGTTCTACCTGTAGAATATTTGTGATGACCTTTTATCCCTGGAGCGTTCATTTGGTTCAGATCTTTTAAAAACTCTTTAAACCTAAAGTTTGCAATCATGGATAAGTGACAAGTTTGTTTGGAAAACAAGAGCATTTTAAGTTTATTGTATAGTAACTAGAGACCATATTGTAGTCAACCGCATTGTCCCTACACAAAGGTATAAATAAAGTTTCTTATTTTGAAATTAAAGTGTTTTTCCACTTCCTCTGGGTTTCAGGGTGTCTGACCTGAGCTGTGTCTGCAGGGAGGAGCTGTTCACTGCTCTGAAGGCTTGCAGGAGGCAGTGCAGTCACTGCTGCTTCTTCTGGGCTCATCACCTCCACAACAAGAAGACAGAGCATTGGTCACGGATCTCTTTAGAGCTGGTGAAACAGCTGCAGAGTTGACTTTTGATCAACTTTAAAGCAATAAAGCAAGTATTGAAAGCATTCAGTTTTAGAGAAAATGATTAATATGTACAGCTTTTCACTTTTTGATATAGTCAAAGATCTAAACCACTTCTGTTTTTCAACAGGAAAACAGTCATTACAGCCTGTTAGTTGCTGTGGACATGTTTGCTGGAGCATGACAATGTCCAAAAATCTACAGATCCAGACAGACCCAGAGAACCAGAGCCACACCTTCTTAAGGCACACAGAGGGGTGTTTCCATAGAGACAAAGATCTGCTAAATGCATGTTTTTCTAATGCCACAACAGTTACTATCTATTCCTAAATAAACCCCTGTATAAGTCTCACTGTACGAAGATACAGTTTTACAGTGGAGCTGGGGGAAACAGTGTGTACCTGAGACAAACGAACATCTAACCTTACTTTTGCTTTACACAAAATCAAAATATGACTCCGTCACTCTGGGACTTTTGAGGGAGTAAAACTTTCCAGATTTAAAGTGTCCTTAGTTTTAAAAGGCCTAAAACTAAGGGATTATTTCTATAAGGGGATAACATCAAGCTCAGCCTCCCGTCTCTGCTGAATTGTGAACCCTTCATGTCCCACTAACTATATTTTAATATATTTTCATAGTGTTCCCAGTGGTCTTTTCATGATGAATATGCTGCTTTTAGCCTAAATCTATTCTAGGACATAGTTTCTGCAGAGTGGCAGGAATTCATTCAAAATTCACCTCTGAGTTATGAGCAGGACTGTTGGTGCAGAAATAACCCTCCACTGATATTCCACCATACCTTTGTTTACACTCTCATCCGCTAGCTTACAGACCCTCAAAACCCCAAGCTAACATCAGCGGTGAAACGAAAACCCCAAGCAACACTGAAACTATCCAGCTGTACAGTTTAGATCCAGGTTCCAGCTCAGACGTTCATTTGTTTGTCAGTGTCTGCATCAGAATGGAGCGGAACAGGGAGACTTTGACCTGCCCGTTTCAGCTGAGCTTTTATTTAGTGAGGGGTTTTTATCTGCCTCTGATTCATCACCATTTGATCAAAGAAATACTCAGTAATGCAGTTTTATGCTTAAATTATTTTATATATGTCCTCCATCCTGAGATAATGTAAAAAACACCACTTTCATTTGAGTGCGTCTTTAAGCTTCAGCATCAAGTTTTTACAAAAATACAAATGAATGCACAAAAATTCCAAACCCATACGTCTGCTGTTGCAGCAGGATACATACTTGGTTACCTTGACTGGAGAGGGCAGTCTTCTGGGAGTGATGGGAAGAGGAGGTGTCAGCAGGAGACGGGAAGGCAGAGGTGAACAAAGAGGAGGAGGGAGGAGGTGCAGCAGCAGACAGCTGGGTCTCCTCACTGGCCTGATGTGCAGACAGACATCACAGAGGCTTTCAGAAGGTAAGTCATCATCATCAGACATGGATGATACAACAAGCTTTTACCTTCTTGTCTGTGCTGCTCATTCGATCTTTGACTTCTTTGGCTTTCCGAATGGCTTTTAAAACCTCCACAGTATCCAGTTCCCTCTCCATTGTTGCTTTACAGTCCAGACAAACCTGAGAGCGCACAGAAGTTAGCAAACAATTGGCAGCAGTGCAGGAGATTGTGTCCGAGAAGTGACACATCCGTAAGCTCTGGAATCATTCTCAGATCCTACCTCTGCTGCACGGTCTCCAAACAGGGCCAGAACTTTGGTTCTGTAGTCTGGGTCTATGCAAATAGGGTTACTAGAAAGGTTCAGCTTCTCCAGGCAAGGCAGATGGCTGATGTTTCGGATTTCCTCCAACTGAAAATAGGACAAACAGCTCACAGTAAAAAAGCACTGATGCTTTCATGTCAACATTCTCTTCATGTCATCTCCCGCTACATGAAAATAGATTGGTATTTATTCAAATGTATTTGAAGATGAGAGTGTCCGTTGCAACATTTCAAATCCCCTTTCATATCTGGGAGCTTTGGTTCCGGTTACCTGGGCCAGTTGGTTGTGGCTGAGGTCTAAATTGACCAGGGAGTAGAGTTTTGAAAGGCCGCTCAGACACTCCAGCTGGTTCCCAGCCAGGTTCAAAGTTTTGATGTTCCCCAGGCGGGTGTGAGCAGCTTCCAACACACGGAGGTTGTTGAAGGACAGGTCCACATGAACCAGGTTGTACAGATGCTGCAAGCAGAGAAAGGAAGACAGAGAGCACCTTTAACAAACTGAAGGATAGTGATAGTGGCCAGAATCTGAGGTCTTAGTCTCACAGACAGCATCAGCGGTTTGACACAAGAGAGGAGAATATAGAATATATAGATGACAGATCTGTGTTTAAACTGAAGAGGTTTACTCGATTATACAACACCCCCCCCCCCGTGGTTTTAGGTTTTCTCCGGTGTTCGGAGGCGGAGCCACCATCAGTGTGTGAATATGTGTGTGAACGGCACTGTGACTGTAAAGCGCTATAAAGGGTATATGACATTTACCATTATGGATCAGTTCCCATTGTGGATGCGCTTTAAACACAAAAAAGCCAGGCTCTAAAATCTTTTCTCCACAGATTTCTCTGAGTTTGCTTATTTTATGCTACATAGGTTTGAGTTTTGGGCTGTGGATCTTTTTGGAAATTCAGTGACTTGTGTAGAAAGGTTGAAGTGTTGCAGGAACCTTTGTTTTATCCCTTGTTCTATCCTAGGCACTTTAACGTTGGGAGTTGGGTCATCTTGACCCACTAGACAGAGCTCTGAACCTTTTTCCTTCAATGATTTGTGATCTTCACTGGTGTCCATGGCTGACATGAAATCTTTCCACCTTTATCCACCTTTGTCATGGTAGGGAGAACACCTCAATGGAAGGGGGGGGTCATCTAAGATAGCACAAGGGTTAAAGATGATAAAAGGTCTCAAAGTCCATTATTCTGTTACGTACCTGAAGGTTTTCTACTGAGGACAACTTGTTGTAGCTCAGATCCAAAAACTCCACTTTGGGGATGACTCTCTGCAGAAAAACCAACACGAGTGTCAGATAAATATGATCCAAAACTTCTGAAGACAGCGCTCATTCACTCATATATCTGCTGGCTGGTCCCTAGAAAGCTAACAACCAGAAAGAGAAGCCTCCATTAACAGTAAGTCTGGTATGGCCAAGTACCTAACAAAACATGTGTGTTTTAAAGTCCCATTCAGATCATCCTTCAATCTATTTTATAAGGCATTTCCAGAGGTCTTTTAATTATGATTATGTTGTTTTCAGCTAAAATCCAAAAACTTTAGTCGTTGTCTGGGACAGTGTTATGTTATGTCATGTTATTTCTGAGAGGCAGGATTGTCATTTTCACTTTCACGTGTTTCTTCCATCTGCCGACGGTGTCGCCGTTTCTCATTTCACCCGTTTTTGTGCGTACGCCTGGGTCAGAGCGTGAAGGACCGCACATTTTCCCGTCAAGTTTGCTTTTAATAAATCTCAACTATTGCGTAGAGAGTGGCGTACGCCTTCTTTTGTGCGTACGCAACGTTTATAAATGAGGCCCCTGGACTCCTTCCCAGGTACTACTCCAAGTGATTGGTTCAGATACGTGGACGACACTTGGGTCAAGATCAGAATCCAGGAAGTGGAGGCTTTCACAAATCATATCAACGCAGTCAAAGGGAACACCCTAGCCTTTCTAGACTGTGCAGTGATCATTGGAGATGACAGACAGCTCCAGGTTGAAGCTTACTCACACAGATCAGTACCTGTTATTTGACTCAAACCACCTCTTAATGCACAAACTAGGCGTTATCAGGACATTACAACACAGAGCCCAGGAGATGCCCACAAGCTCTGATGGAAAGAAGAAAGAAGAGCAACATATCCACCAAGCCCTCCGAACCTGTGGATATCCCAACTGGGCATTCACCAGATCCCAACATTCAAGAAAACAAGACGAAGAAGAAGGAACAGGAGCCTAAAGGGAACAGTATTTCAATTCCTTATATCTCAGGCCTGTCTGAAAAACTAAAAAGGATTTTCAAACAACATAACATCCCAGTTCATCTCAAACCAGTTAATACTGCGGCTTACTGCTGTAAAGCCCAGCGGAGCACGGCACCAGTTTGAACAGAAGCACAAAAACAGTTCAGTAAAGTTAGCAAGATATTTACAGATCCTGACTTCTGGGATAAATAACTGTAATGTTTAAATAAACAAGTGTTTCTATGGGTTTGTCTTAACTCAAACAACGACCTACAAAGGCATTTGAACATTTAAGAAAAAGATTGGGTTTCTCTTTCTGTATAATGTGAATGACACTGCAAGCTCTGGGAAAAGGTCATTTCTAAATAAATAAATCCATCATCTCTCAAAAACAACTGAAGTTAATAAATGATTAGATTCTTATGAACTAGTCATGAAAACCCATCATAACATTAATGCTACAACAATAATTTTGGAAGTAGGTCCCTACTTTGGAATTTAATGGAGAAATGATCACATCTGATCAGAAATGCTCTGAAGATCCTAAAGTCACAGTCACCAAACTTTCTCACATAACTAATTTTAACCTTACTGTCATACTTCAACAGGTATTTCTGGAGAAAATCCCATCTGGTTTTTAAGAATGTTTCGTGTAAACATGGATCAAAATGATTAAAAAGAACTTAGTTCTGAAGAGACTAACACTAGTTTCCAAACATTCTCTTATAAAAAATGATTACCTATTTTTACTAGTTAAAAGTTATCAAGTTTTTCTAGGTAATAGTTGCACTACTTTTACTTGATTGTTGGAGCTACTTCATAGGATTGCTTTGTTTAAGTGTTACATGATTTAAAAAAAAAAGGTCGATAAAATAAAAATAGGGATCAGCATTTATTTATTTATATTTTACAAAAGTATTGGATCGGACTTGATATCAGCAAATAATCTAGATCAAATGACTCGGATCTAGGCCAAACAATTCTGACTGGGACATCCCTATCAAAAACACAATTTTCATTGGAGGGGGTCTTCAAGAATACAATCTTTAGTCACCGTGTGGCAGGCATGCGTACATGAATGTATAATGTGTGGGTGTTTATGACTGTGTGTGTACAGACTGATCAATGGTGTCATGTCTCACCACAGAGCTGTCGATGGTGCTGATGCAGTTGTGGCTCATGTCCAAAGTGGTCAGATTCCTCCAAACTGGAATGACAGCTGTAACGGGACATGCAGACTCCAACCCCTCAGGCTCCCACTGGGAAAACTCACTGGCCTCAGGGAGCAGGATAGACTGAGGGTCACCAGCAGCGGAACACTGGTTAGCTCACACTATTCACAGACCCCGGTGTTGTGTTCTCATTTTAACTCTAACCACACCGTCATGAAGTCGGTCGTCCGTCGAACAGTCATGGTCACCAAGGAAGGCCTCAGAGCTGGCAAACCTCCAATCTGCTGGGAGCTGCAGTCACTGATCTAGAAGCAGAAAACCAAAGCTTGAGTTCCTTTGAGATGTAGCCGGTCATGAATGGATGTTTGAGCAGTATTGAAGATTATTCAACCTTCTTTCCCTTTACTCTCATTTTTGGTAGTAACTGAAAGAGGAACTTTTAGGGAATGAGCTGGCTACTGGATCTTCTGGCATAATAGGAGCCAAAAACTGTTTCTTCTCTGCAATTCTTACTAACTACTACTACCCACCCCCACCCCCCCCACCCCCAGGAAGAGATCCAAACAAAAGCAACTTTAAGAGACACAAAAACACCTCTATCTGCAGCAGTGACTTGAAAACAGATAGGTCAAAGGGGAGACTGGTCTCCTGGATGTTACTGGTTCCAATTGAGCCTCTGCTCCCAGAAATCTAAGTGCAGAGAACAAAGCAAAAAAAGCTTTCATTAGCATCATGCAGTAAACTACTCATCAATTTTAAACTCATAAGAATGAGTTTAAAAAAAACACACACTATCCATTGTGACTGAATTCGTCTTCACTTTCAGATCAACATTAATGGCACACCCTAAATATAAACGAGCCTGCAGTCCCACCTTCAGATACCGCAGCCTGCAGGTGAAGTCCAGTATGTGTCCCAAATCACTTTTGGCATCTCCGTTGAAGCAGGTTGGTTTGGCGAGCCGAAGCTGCTGGGAGATGGAGTAAAGCTGCAGAGGGTGGAGGCAGAAGACTTCGCCTGCCTGCAGCAACTGCTCACCTGCAGCACAACAACACAGCAAACACAGAGGTGCTTTAAACTGATACACACTATTGTTCTGCACACGCTTCAGCAGGGAGACGGTTCCAGTGCTCCACCCTAGATCCAGGAGGCTATGATAAAAAATAAAATAAATAATGACAAAATATTGGATATAATTCAGAGGGGATTTTAAAGGAAAAATAAAATGAATGCATAAAAGGAAAAATAAGGAAAGTTTTCCTTAAACTGCTTGTTTAAATTTGTTTTCCCAGTTTGCTGAAAAATTAGCAAACTATTCCTCCAGGTGTGCTGGAGATCAGAGTGTAAATGAAGCCCAGCCAGGCTGTCTGCTTCTTTAGGTTTCACCAGTGGACCGGTGTCCCCGCTGTCCTGATGAGCAGATTCCACTGCTCCACATATAGAGACTGCATTCAGGTCGGGGTGGGGTCTCACCTCGGTGGAACAGCTCCTCAGCCAGAGCCGTGGCAATGCCATTGATCTCCTGCAGAAGAACCACAAAGAATTAAAGTAAAGTTTCAAAATTAAATCAATCTTTATTTTTATAGCACTTTTTTATAAACAATGTTATGCAAAGTCCTGTACACCAACAATAAATTACATAAAATAAGTACTATGACTTAAAAATAATTTCCTTCTATGCAGAGAGGGATTTCCCTATTATTTAGCTTTTTCAAGAGTTCTATTGATACATAAAACTGTTGATTTATTAAATACCTGAATGTTTTGGATTTTTTGGTTTATTTAACTTTGCACTTGTTTCCCTACAACTTGTGTTTTTATTGTTCCCTTTTTCAGCTTTTACATGCTGCAACAAACATTTGACATACAGTTGCAAATAAAAGTATGTGGAACTATTAGAATTACTTAAATGTCTGCATGAATTGAACAGAAAATGTGTTCTGATGATTCTCTGAGTCACAATAACCGAAAGAGTTTGTTTCAGTCTGTTTGGACACTCGGACCACATCCAGCCTACAGACAAAGACTCAAACGATCTAATCCAGGCACCAAACAGGTTCAGCTCTGGACACCGGAGACTGAGGGCACATGACAGGACTGCTTCATGGCTACAGACTGGGATGTTTAAAGCTGCAGCCACTCTGGAAGCCTCTTCTGTCAGTGCACAGGATCATGATGACTTACATCTGGCAATGAGACTGAGTACAAAGATGCAAAGTACGGCCTAAGAAAGGCTCTCACAGCAGCAAAGAGGCAGGACAGAGAGCAGCTGGATGGTTTCTATTGCACTGCTGACTCTGGCCGCATGTGGAGGGCTTGCAGCACATTACGCATTACAGAATTACAGCACCACCAGTACTGCAGACACCCTGCCCAACGACCTCAATGCATCCTACAGCTGCTCTACACTCTTGGACCACTACACCTCCCTCACCCCTACCAGTTGTCTCATCAGCCCAGGGAAACAAAACTCTGAAGGAGATCAACCCCCGGAAGACGGCGCGATCGGACAACATTCCTGGACGAGCCCTCAGGGCACATGCCAACCAGCTGACAGACGTCTTCTCCTCCATATTCAACCTCTCCCTCAGCTAGAGAACCGTCTCCTCCTGCTTCAAGACCACTACCATTGCCCCCCTCCCCAAGAAGAGCCCTCCCACCTGCCTGAATGACTACAGATCAGTAGCACTCACTCCAACCATTATGAATGCTTTGAGAGAGTGATGCTGACCCACATTCAGAGCAGCATTTCAGACACACTAGACCCCCTGCAGTACGCATACCGGCCCAACAGGTCCACCTCAGATGCCATCGCTGCAGCACTGCACACCTCCCTCTCACACCTGGAGAATAAAAACTCCTACATCAGGATTCTCATCATTGACAACACTTTTTCCCCACAAGCTCACCCACAAATTGTTCTCCCTTGGAATACACCCATCATCTGTAATTGGCTCCTGGACATTATGACTGCCAGGCCTCAGTCTGTCAGATAAGGAGACTTCAGCCAGCATCACCACACACATTGGCAAACCACAGGACTGTGTCCTCAGCCCCATCCTCTATATACCCTGTTCACCCACGACTGTGTGGCCTCTCATAAGGACAACATCATCCTGAAGTTTACCGACAACACTGGCGTGAGAGGGCGCATTAATGGTGGGGACTAAGCAGCCTACAGGAGGGAGGTGGCCAGTCTGGTGACATGGTGTGAGGACAACAACCTCACCCTCAACACCCACAAGGCAAAGGAGATGAAAGTGGACATGCGGAAGGAGAGGAACCCTCATCAGCTGCTGCTTATCCAGGGACTGGAAGTGGAGAGGGTGAACAGCTTTAAATGTCTGGGGGTCCACCTCAGTCTGGACCTCACCTGGACAAACACCACACAGCTGGTGACCAAAGCTAATCAGCTGCTGTACTTCCTGGGGAGGCTGAGGAAGTTCGGAATGTCCCAAAAGATCCTTGGAAACTTCTACAGATTATTTCTGCTCTCACACCTTAATATTCAGCAACATCCATTTGTATCACACGGTTTAGCTCATGGAAGTCTCTTTTGCACAGCTATTTTCAGCGGGATTTGCACAACAGCTGATTCGTATAAAGGTTTAGTCATTTACTGATGCACAGTCATATTTTATGTTTGGTGTGAATGTTTCTGGGGGTGTAACGATACACGTAGTGGAACAGAACTGTTTCAGTACAGCAGTTTCCACAGAGTTTCCAAGGACTTTCGTAATACATTGTACACTTAACCTTGTATCATGTGTGTGAAATTTTGTGAAGATCGGTTGAACAAAAGTTTCCTTTTCCAAAATCTTGGGGAAAACGTTAAAGCTGCCAAATTTCACACTTTGCCACATAATGGCTGCCAAGTCGTAGGTCCTGTGGCCATCCTATAATAATTCCAACATGTGTGTTTTGATGTGTGTGCAAATTTTGGTGAGTTTTTCAGCATGTGGCAGAGGTCAAATTTAATCCCATACTTCAGTGGTTCCAGAACAGAAAAATGAAGGAACTCTAAATTTTTGACGGTTCCATAGAATGATTTCTTATTAAATAAAATCAAACTGAATGTGAACTGCTTCAGACAAAAAACCTAATTTGTGTGTTTGCACAGGTTATACCTACATAGAGGTGAAAGAGCAGAAAGGAGGCCAGCGGGGTGGGCGTGGCCTCAGGAAACTGCTGCAGCAGAGCTTGCAGGTAGAGCTCCAGCTCCTTCTGCCGACGCTCCACCAGGCTCTTTGAGTTTTTCCCCAAAATCTTCTTTGGAGGAAGCAGTCCCCGGTCCACCTTCTTCTCTGCTGTCAGCTAAACAGAGGCACACGTTGGAATAAAAACATTCTGTTGATGAAAGAAATCTGTGCCTAGACCATGACCCCATTCAAAGCCATGAGTGTAACTATATTGTTTTTATCCCATTTTATATAATGAAAATAATGAGTCGTCACAACAGTCAAACAACAGTTAAAGTGCAGCACCGTTAAACAGATTAGAACTTGTTGGTGCTTGGCAGCTTCAGGGCTTTGAACAGCATTGCCAGATTAGGTGGTTTTGATTCTGACTTGGCTGGCAATAATTGCTTTGAACACAATTTGGGGTCGTTTGGGGGTTTATTGAAATAGCTTTGAACCCTCACCTCATCTTCACCTGCAATAATGAGATTTATATTAATCGTGAAAATAAAGAAAACTCTTTGAATGAGAAGGTGTGTCCAAACTTTTGTACCGTCTGTCTGTCTGTCTGTATACACCCACATATGTTTTCTTTTAAAAATGCATTTGTAGTTTACTCTCTGTGTTAATACAACAGGATTGAGATACTTGCTGTCCAGTTTGAATGTTTATGGGATAAGTTATTGAGGTCGGAAGTCCGAAAGTCAGAAGTCTGTGAATATCTTTCACTAACTTTACTGAACAGAGAGTTGGTGTTACTGAACTCATCTTTGTTCTTCAGTGGTCGCCAATAAAGTTCATTAGGAGCCTGTCTTATGATTTGCTCTGAAGGCAAAAATGACAAATGCAATATCATTAAAACAAAGTTAGACTTTTGATCAAAAGGGGAAGTAAAAAATAACGGATTATTATTTGCTGTTTATTACGGCTAATTAATGACCAATTCAATTCTTGAGCAGTTTTTAAATGACTTCTGGAGTGGAAAACCGTGACCCATATGGCAAAACAGGCTTTGAGGTTAAAACCACTAGAAAACTTGACAACAGTAAAGTCTGTGGTCGTGTCAGCCTCTTACCTTCTCGTGAAGCTCGTGGAAGTCGCTGTAACGGTGCTTAACAGTCCACCTATACTGGCCAACCATCATTTCGATGATGTACACCTGGACAGACAGGTTCAGCGCTGTCAACTTTGGAAGAAGTGAACATCAACAACAACAAAGGTCTGCACGCCACGTGTGCCGCCGTTTATTTCAACTGCATATCTTTTTAAAATAAAAACAAACACATGAAAAGTTTTTTTCGAGTCGCCCTAAGAATCCATTGGACCCTGACGAGACTGGGGGTCGTGTGTTTGACAGCGAGCTTCATCTCTTTACTCTCCGAATTTGCGTGACACTGCTAGGAAGCTTAATGCTAACTCCGGTTAGCCGCTAGCCTCTCATGTTCCGTGCTCGTCCTTTAAAGCCTTTGAAGTTTTCAGTCTCAACAGGGCGTTAACTGTCGTTCATAGCAGCTAAAGCAAAAACTTTAAAGTGTTTCGTTCCATTGACGGGTTTGCTCTGAATCAATGCTGTTGTGAAGGAGCTACGACTCGGCTAACTGTCAGAACAGCTAACATGCCGGAGAACACTTACGGTGTAGTTTTCCACCAGCTCCGAACCCACAACCTTCACTGTCCTCTCCGGAACCACATCTGAAAAGACCGGAGGATCCATTTCCACACCAGATGAGCAAATACCGCCAGTGAACGAGTTCGATTTGCGTTCCACAAACAACTCCGGTCACCCAACTCCGACCGCCATATTTGTTTTGAATCCCAACCAAGTAGCTGCCCGATTCAAAAAAACTTTATTCAAACAAGCTGAGGTACAGACTTGAATCCAATGAATGAATGAATGAATGAATGAATGAATGAATGAATGAATGAATGAATGAATGAATGAATGAATGAATGAATGAAGATCTGGACATAAATTGTTCATTTTGTCAGTCCTAACCACTCCAGTGCTTCATCTTTTTTGGTATTGCATATTCAAACAGTTTGGAAAGACTTGACCTAAAGACTTTTATCTATACAAAGACTATGCATTTCTATGAACATATTGGTTTAGAATATTTTAGTCATGGGAGATTAAACACAGAGAAAATATTTATAGTTAGTGTACTTATAATTTTGGCTTTTTATTTCATACACAAACTAAAATATGCTATATAATACCCTTTTCAGCCTTTTGGATCTGTGGTCAATTTGTGCAGGTCTAAATTTGTCGTCATATGCTGTCTATTATCCCCTGTGGTTAGGGGGGTCGAAAAGATACTACCAACGTATTCCCTGCGTGTCGTAAAAGGCGACTAAAAGGGACGGAGCGAGAGGACTGGGAATCCTCTCCCCTGTAACTACATTCCTAACTACGGACAGGGCAGAGCTGGGAAGGGGAGATTACCTCCCCAAACCCTTAAGATTGGGTCGTTGAATGTGCGGGGGTGTAGTACGGACGGAAGCAAAAGAGATCTGATTGGAAGGATGTTTGGAAGGAGGGGAATGAGCGTGTTAGCACTGAGTGAGACAAAGATGAAAGTGAAGGGTGAGTGTGTGTTTGGAAGTGTGAGTGGGAGAATGTCTGGTGTAGAGAGCGGGAGAGCAAGAGAAGGTGTGGCTTTGCTGGTGAGCTGTGAGGTGAGACGATGTGTGGTTGAATGGAAGGAGGTTTCACCAAGACTGATGTGGGTGAAAGTGAAATTTCGGAAGGAGCTGTGGGTGTTCGTGAGTGCATATGGTCCTGGCAGTGAGAGGAATGAAGAGGAGAGAGTGACCTTCTGGAACGACTTGGATGAGTGCTTGCAAGGATTTGGAGCAAATGTGAATGTAGTGCTGATGGGAGATCTGAATGCTAGAGTGGGTGATGAGAAAATTGAGGGTGTTGTTGGCGGGCATGGTGTTTCTGGAAAGAATGATAATGGTGAGAGACTGATAGGAATGTGCACTGAAAGAGAGATGGTGATTGGGAATACATGGTTCAGAAAGAAAGAGATCCATAAGTATACGTGGGTGAGGCAGAGTGGTGGAAGAGCGATTGACAAAGCACTGATGGATTATGTGGTGGTTTCAAAGGTTGCATGTAGTAGATTGCTGGATGTAAGTGTGAGGAGGGGAGAGAGTGGAGGTATGTCTGATCACTATTTGGTGGAAGGAAGGTTGCGTGTGGGTATGCCATGGGTGAGATCAAGAAAGAGTGGGGAGGCAAGAGAAGTTCTGAGAGTGAGTGTTTTGAAGAACAGAGAGAAAATGTGTGAGTATCAGAAAGAATTAGGTGGCAAGTGGAATATGGTGAAGAAGCAAATGGTTGTTGGAGTGGAGGAAGAATGGCAACAGTTCAAGAATGCAGTGGTTGGAAGTGCAGAGGAAGTGTGTGGTGTGAGACATGTTGGGGGTGGTCTAAGAAAGGGAAGTGAATGGTGGTGCGAGGATGTAAGGTTGGCTGTAGCAGAGAAGAGATGTGCGTATGAAGTATGGCTGCAGAGAAAGGACAGGGAGTCATATGAGTGTTATAAGGAGAAGAAAAGGGATGCTAAGAGAGCTGTGCGTGAGGCAAGAGCGGCTGCGGACGAAAGGTGGGGCAGACAGTTGATGGATAATTTTCGAGAGAACAAGAAAATGTTTTGGAAGGAGGTGAAGAGGGTGCGAAAGGGAGTGTCGGGAGGGAGGAGAAGGTAAAAACAGAGGATGGAAGGATGTTGAATGAGGGGAATGCAGTAAGAAAAAGATGGGCAGAGTATTTCGAGAGGCTGCTGAATGTGGAGGAAGATCGGGATGCTGTGATTGGGATGGATGGAAGGGAAAGTAGACTGAACGTATTGGGAGAGCTGAATGAAGCGTTGATTACAGGAGAGGAATTGGAGCAAGCTGTGGGAAAGTTGAAAGTAGGAAAGGCTGCAGGTGTGGATGGGTGTGCTGTGGAATGTCTGGTTGAGGAGTTTGGAAGGGTGTGCGACAGAAGGAAGTTGAGAGTGAATGTGGAAAAGAGTAAGGTGATGAGGTGTACGAGGGTAAAGGGTGAATGTAGATTGAATGTGGCATTAAATGGGGAGTTGTTGGAAGAGGTAGAGTGTTTTCAGTATTTGGGGTCATGTGTGTGTGTGGATGGTGGAATAGGGGGAGAGGTAGAGTTTAGAATGAATGAAGTAAGAAAGATATGGGGGGGAATGAAGAGAGTGTTTGAATGTAGGTCACTGGGAAAGGATGCAAAAAGGAGATTGTATGAGGGTGTGGTGGTGCCTGCAGCGTTATATGGGGCTGAAACGTGGAGTCTGAAAGTGGCGGAAAAGAGGAAGCTGAATGTAGTTGAGATGAGATGTTTGAGGAGTATGTGTGGTGTGACGCGTATGGATCGTGTGAGAAATGAAGTTATCCGAGAGAGAACTGGTGTGATGCGGGAGTTGGCTGATAGAGCAGAGCAAAAGGCACTGGGATGGTTTGGACATGTTGAAAGAATGGGAAGGGAGAGATTGGTGAAAAGGGTATATGAATCTGATGTGAGTGGAGTGAGAATGAGAGGAAGACCGCGAATGGGATGGACAGAGGGGGTAAGGAGAGCGTTGAATGCAAGAGGGATGACTGTGGGGAAGGGAGAGAGGCTGCTCAGGACAGGGATGGGTGGAGAGAGCTTGTGTATGAATGAATGGATGGGTGTGGTAGAGGTCTGGTCTTGGGATGAAGCGGCAAGGGGAAACCAGCCTTGGCTGAGGCCCTGCTGTGGAGGTGCCCACGCTGGAGTGTGCAGCTGACCCTGGTGCAGTGTGGTGTGGCTTAGACCAGGCCTCAGACCAGTCACACGCACATACACACACACACACACACACTGAAGGAGGAGGGTTTGGGGAAGAGACAGAGGGAGCTAAAATTGTGTGCCTTGTCTAGGCTACCCCACCTTGGTGGTACACAGCCTTGGTAAATGAATGAATGAATGCTGTCTATTTCAGCAATCTGAGTTCTTAACCCAATTTCAGTTGTTTTATAACAGAATACCATTTCTCATATAATGGTATATAATGTTATTGGATTTAGATCTTAATGTGCTTTCACAGTGGCTGGGATTTCATTTTCCCCCATACATGTTTGAATTGAGAATTTGGGTACATAAATTCTATATCTTTCCACTGGGCAACATACTCTGCATTACACCAGTATACTAAGCGTTGTATTTGGGCAGCTCTAAAGTATTCTTTTAGATTACTCAAGGCTATCCCCCCTTTTGTATTGGGTTTCATGTAGGGTGGCCGTGGTGCAGCGGTAGAGCGGTCAACCGTAAGATTGTAGGTTCAATTCCCGCCTTGCATGCCCATGTGTCCAAGTGTCCTTGGGCAAGACACTGAACCCCACCTTGCCTCTGGTGGGAGGTTGGTACCAGTGTTCAGCAGCCGCCATCAATGTGTGAATGTGTGTGTGCATGGGGGAATGGAACTGTGACTATAAAGCGCTTTGGGCTAGAGGGCTGCATTGGGATTGGGCGGTTTGAATTGTGCTGCGGGCGGGAGCGGGCGGCAAATAAAAACCAGTCCTGCCATGAATATCTCATGAATATATATTAGCGGACTACGTTAGGCTGTGCGGCTGGTGGAGTCTTATGTACTGAAGCTCCGTGAACGCACCAGGTAGAGACGCCGAATGGTCTCAGTCATCTAACCTGTTGTTGGGGGTGTGCAACGCCCCGCCTCTTACTAAGAGCGCGCTTCAGGCCGTTTGTGTGCGCACGCACACACGCACACTTTTAACTGAACAGGATTTGGGAAAATGTATTTAATATTTAAGTTGCAAATTACACAAAAGAGGAATGCATGAAAAGATGAGGCTGGAGGAGGGACATGACTCTAATAATATATATACAAAAACGTGTTTTTTATTCCTGCGGGACGGGAGACGATACAAAATCAATGGATCTCTATTACTGTGCGGGACTAAATTCTATGAGTTTTGCGGGTGCGGGCAGGATTGGTCAGATATTCAGCGGGCGTGGGCGGGAGCGGAATGAAGAAAATAGTCCCGCGCAGGGCTCTACTTTGGGCCTTTGAAAGAGGGTAGAAAGCATTGCTTAAAATAAACCATTTCAAATAAAATAAAATAAATCAAATTACTTCTTGTTTTAAGGGGTAAGATCTCCCAAAAAGAGAGGGCCCCTGGTTAGTGATGAGATTCATCCCCTACTGGCACTAACTTACTAACTTACTACACTCTTACTAACTTAACCCCCCCCAGCGCCCCCCCCCTCCGCACACAGGATGTTGTCAAAATTTGACAACATCCTGTTGTGTTCCCTATCTTCTATTTAGCCATTTCACACAAATAATGCATGAATTTTCTAGACTTGTATTACAGGGGGGTCAAACTCAGTCACACAGGGGCCTAAGTTAAAAACACGCTTAAGGTTTTGGGCCGAAGAAGATAAACATTTACTGAACACACTAAAGCTAAACTTTTAAACCTTTTAAACTGAACTTTTTGAACATAAATATGAATAAAAACAGGAACACAAGTTAAACCCTAAATAACTTGTAATATTTTTCTCTCCATAGAAATATATTCTTTCAAAATTATACAAATATGAACATGCTGCAGGACAAAACAAAGAAAGCCTAGAAATATTAATAAGAAATTACAAATCAAATAATTCCGTTTTTTTTTGCTCTTTCATCATTTTTTAGAGCATTTTTTTTCAGAGCTGGACTCCTGCTTCATTTTTAGCAATAATTTCTTAATGTGTGACGTCCTGTGTGTGTCTTTGTGAAACATATCAGAGGGATTAGATCTAAAAAAAAACTTATTGTGATTAATATTTTTAGGTCTTATAAAACATTAAAGACTAAATCATAGAACTCATCAGTGGGATTACTCCAAAAATATTTGGCATTTCCCTAAATTTGTGCAACACCAACAGTAGAAATCCTCCAAAAAAACTCAATCCATAAAAATGGTCTGCGCTCATCCCCCCTCCCCTTCCCTCTCACACACGCGGCTCCGTCTCCATGACGACAGCGCGCAGCCCAGAGTTGATTGTCAGATAGAAAAAGACTCCCAATCACCTGTTAGTGTGATTCACCCAGCCACCGGTGAGTTGCGCCTCCCCTCTCGAGTTTTTTGACTTATGTTCCAAAGACTACCGCAAAGAGGTGTGGCCGCAAGCGTCTTGCAGCAGAGGGCGGTGGTCACGTGCGCGTCGGGCCTGCTGTGTCGGAGCAAGGAATTGTGGGAAATAATCCCCATTGCCTGCTTTTGTCGAAATTGGGTTGAGCACGGATGTTTGTTCTGCCCAATTCCTTTTCATGTGCCTGTTTTACGTTGTTTCATCAGTTATTTCATCTTTTTTTGTTTTTTTTTTTTGCACCATAAGTGTGAAGAGGAAATAGGATGAAGACATTCTTAAGAGTCTGATGTGTCAAAATACAAGCGTTAAGTGTCGGCAGCTGAAACAATTTCAAATTAAAAGCTCAAAGCTTCCTATTTGAACATAGTAGCACATTATGTGTAATGCGTCGGGCACGGCAAAGGCCGCCCCCTATGAAGTGCTGCCCTGGGCGACCGCCCACAACGCCCATATCAAAAATCGCCACTGCCTACTGGATTACTTTACCCATCCTAGTCCGCACAACTAAATTATATTCCCTCATATCCAACATTTCTGGAGTTTAATACCAATCAAGGCAGAGGACATTGACAAGTCTGATTCTAATTTAGATGACAACTGTAATTATTCACTTAAAAGTTAGTTTCTTGTGTTCTTGTGCTGAAATTCCTGGAGCTGTGCGCCTGCTCGTCTGGCCGCTTGTCCTAGTCTCTCTTTCCTGCTCGGTTTCCACGTAGCGACTCCAGTTGACAGTAGTTTCTCCGCCTGAGCAAACTCCCTGGAGTGTCCCACCGGGTTTTCCACCTCGTATCCTCTCTTCCTCAGGTCGTTGGTTGCGTCGTCTGCGTCCCCGTATGTTACAACTCTGCCCGGCCAGTGCACACGCATTTTATTGAAGGGAGTTAGGAAGCAGATTCCTTCTCTCTTTAACACCTTTTTGATGTTTATGTATGCTTTACATTGTTGCAGAATCCTCTCCGCGTAGTCATGGTTGAAAAAGACCATTTTTTCTCCAGACATGACAATCTTTTTGTCCCACGTTTTTTTAGGTATCAAGTCCTTTACTGTGAATTGTTGAAAGCATGTTACAATAGACCGTGGAGGATGATTTGCCTTTAGCATTGGAGCTACGATGGGCTCTCTGAATCTGGAGATCCATGTTTAGAGAAAACTCCTCTTTGAGCCATTTGTCAATAAAAGCAAGCATCGAGTTTTCTGTCGTCTCTGCTTCCTCTTTGACGCCGTAGATTTGCAGGTTATTCCGTCTGACCTCGATCCCAGGTCATCCAGGTCATTCATCTTCATCTTTCATGAAATCACACAGCACACGATTCGCTTCACGGCTCCACACTTCCATCTCTTCCACCCGCCCCGCAGCAGCGTTTATCTTTTCTTGTTGCTCACTCATCTCTGTTGATATCATGGACATTTTCTGATTGCTGTCCTCCCTGAATTTGGATAACTTGTCACTCATTTGATCCGTGATGTCATCTTCAAATGTTTTCAAGTCAGCCTTCATTTCGTAATACAAACTCTGAAATTGTTCTCTAATGCCATCTAGGCTACTCTGACAGTCAGCCATGTTAGGTTCAGGTGCTAGCATGACCTCCTTCCTTCACTGGTTGAAGTTTTGGCTAAAGATGCCCTGGATCCATTTTAGGTCAGAGAATTGGATCAATAACCACAAATTATGATATGAATAGAATCGTTGTTCAAATGGATTTTTACACCCCAACGTGTCCTTTTTGAGGCAGAACTAGACAGTCAGTCATTCACAGTCTTCTTTAAATTTAGCCTCTAGTGCAGAATTTGTCTTTATGCACTAGAGTGATTCTTCCAATTTAAAATAAGTATTTTGATTCATAGTCCAAACTAAAAAACGTTTTTTGTGTTTCCAAATAAAACAACACGGTTCAGTTTAAACAGAAGGCTCTGTTTCTGATTCAAATGTTCTGCAACTTAGAATCAGTGCAGAGGATGCATACTGTTGTTTTGTAGAGAAATTCCATCCTGATGGTGGCGCAAAAGGAGAGGAGATGAGACCACCAGAGACAGCTGTGGGTCTCCCGTTTCTACAGAAAACTGGAAACAAAGGGAACAGTTCAGGTGTTTTCAGATCCCAGGACTGGTCCTCGTGTCTTCCCTTCTGTCCTGCACGGCTGGTGAGCTGTTGTTGCTGTCAGCAGCATTAACTATCAGTCTACCGTCAGGATCCAGATCAGATTCCATCTGAACCGGACCGAACCATGCTGCGGAGGAGTGTTGTGACTTTCTTCAGAGACATTTGTCACTAAAGGTCGGGATCTATGTCAACCTATCAAATACAAACATTATACTGTTTTTTCTTTCTTTCTTAAATTTAGAAAGACCTCAGTTAAAAGCGCGAAGGGACTACGTCTGATCATCCTCCCCCCACGGAGAGCCAGCAAATGGATCATTCCTTCTCTTTATGTTGGCAGTGGGGAAGGAGGCAGTGTAACAGTTGAAGTCTGCCAAGCCCACCTCAAATTAGCCCAGCAGCCCCTGATCGGAGCCGTGAAGAGCCCCGTGACCGAAGACTCGTCCCACGCGTGACCGCAGGCAAACTGCTGCTGCTGCATGGAGAGGGAGCGCAGGCTATTCTGCAGCAAAGCCAGAGGTCAAGAAGACAAACGAGAGGAGTAAGCAGGTAGACTGCGACGGGGGTGGGGTGGGGGGTGTCGTTAGTGAACTAAAGCAGAAGCATCAAGCTGCATCAGAGTGTTGCTCTGTGGGCCACTGAGGGGGAGGAGATGTGAAGGAGGCCAGAAAGGGAGCAACAACTGCGAGAGAGACGAGAGAGACGTGCTGCTGTCAGAGATCATGTGCGGGAGGAGCTTCCACCAGAAAAAGCAGCAGCTGCTGCAGCCGGAGGAGGCTAGGAAGGAGGCGGCCCAGGAACGGGAGGCGGCCCACTGCTGGTCGAAGAGCTCCAGAACCCGGAGGACAGCGGGGGGAGGAGGGCGCCGTCAGCTGCGTCATCACCCCCGACACGCCCACACGCGGATGACGTCCCTGCGTCCTGTCAACGTGAAGGGAAACAGTGCGCGGGGGATGCGAGCGCCGAAGAACACCAACCAGTTTCTAATGCACGAAAAGTACCAGATGCAGCACATGCGCTCCGACTCGGTAGGGAGCGACTGCAGCTGCAGGTCCAACAGCGACGTGGACCTCACCGACATGGACTCCTACCTTGGCGCCCTGGAGAACGCCAGAGGGGCTCTTCTGGACAACCCCAACCTCCACGACTCAACATCGCCCCCGCGGCGGTTCGTGGTACTGCACCCGGACGCCGTGTGCCTTCACGGGAAGAGGGTGTGCTCGGAGGACAGTATGCAGTACTTTCCATCCGAGCAGGACCTGATGCAGAGCCAGAACTTCATGCAGAAGGACTTTGCTGAGTTCTGCAACTTCCTGTACGCATGAGGTCCTTTTTTCTTTTTTTGGAGAACTGATCTGCTTCAAGGAGGTGAGCTTTAGATGGAGAAGACCTCAGAAAGTGACTCTTCCCAAAAATCTGGTTGCTTCTTGGTTCCTCAGTTGCTGACTGTTTCAGCAGAACGACTGTAATGAGTCACATTCATATTTTTAAAGTTTTTGATCAATATTGTTTTTATTGTTGTACACAAAGGGAATGAATGGGAAGGGAGAGAGAATCGAGTGAAAATAAAAGTTTTGTTATAGTGATGCTTCAATGGTTTTCTTTTTACTTCCTTTCACCCCCAAAAATAAATAAATAAATCAAGATGGTTGTAAAACAGAGGTTTAGACTGCTCACACTGAGAAGAACTGCTGGAAGAACAGCAGATGAAGCACCAACTGTTTCACTTTAGCCCCTTGTTCTATCCTAGACACTTTAATGTTGGTAGGTGGGTCATCTAGACCCACTAGTCAGTGCTCTGAACCTTTTTTCTTCAATCATTTGTGATCTTCACTGGTGTCCATGGATTACATGAAATCTTTCCACCTTTATCCACCTTTGTCATGGTAGGAAGAACACGTCAATGGAAGGGGGGGGGGGGTCATCTAAGATAGCACAAGGGTTAAAACTCAAACATCACACTAGTCACAGATCCAAACAGCAGCATAAGCTTGGAAAACGGACATGAATCCATGGACACCAGTGAAGATCACAAATCATTGAAGAAAAAAGGTTCAGAGCACTGTCTAGTGCAGGGGGTGTCATCAGGCCGTATCCGGCCCGCCAGGTGGTTAAGTCAGGCCCACACATGAAGAGTAAAAGTCATAAGGACAGTTAAATAAAGAAAGCAAGTTTCTAGTCCATTCCTGTGGCTAGTTATGATTCTTTAAAGAAATAACCAAAATGCGCAATTCCGCCACTAGGGTGAGCAAAGGAAAGGTAAAACAGGTGAAACAGCATATCTCTGCAAGTCACAAAAGTGAAACCTAAGAGCTCTGTTTCTGGGTAAGATACACTTTGGTTCCCTATGAGCCTTACCGCTGCTATCTTGCTCTAAGGATGATCAGTAGCAACACCCTAATGACCAAAATGTTGTCAAAAAGTTAAGTGAAGAGATTTCCAGGAAAAATAGACCGTTTTTTTTACTTTCACGATGCTGAATGCAAAATCCCCATGCTTTGTATGTCATCAACAGGTTGCAGCGTTCAAAGAATATAACATCCAGCATCACTAAGAGACTCACCATAAAGAAAGGTTTCTGGATTGCTTCAGTGTCAGATGTAAAATATTCAGTCTGTATAAAATTAAATAGACCAACTTTTTTTTAACTGAAATTAATTTTATTCAAGATCCATTGGCCCTAAGTGATCAGGCTACTATGTTGGTTGAGGCATTTTTTCAAATTGAGTAAAAAACTAAAACAAAGCTGTTATTTTGCTTTTATGTTATGGTCCGACCCACTTGAGATCAGACGGGTTAAATGTGGCCCCCAAACCAAAATGAGTTTGACACCCCTGGTCTAGTGGGTCTAGATGACCCAGCTCCCAATGGTAAAGTGCTTAGGATAGCACAAGGGTTACAATAAATTCAAACAATTTAATCTAAAAAGAAATAAAACATTTTTGTTAAAGTTTTCATAGACTTCATCTTTGAGTAAGACAAAAGAAAAACTAATAAAACTTCAACATGTTCACTTTTTGTGTAATTTCCCTGGCTTGTGTGTAACCCTTGTACTATCCTAGGCACTTTAACATTGGGAGTTGGGTCATCTAGACCAGTGTTTTTCAACCAGTGTGCCGCGGCACACTAGTGTTCCGTGGGAGATGGTCAAGTGTGCCGTGGGAAATTGCCCTCATTAACTGATCTAAAAATATTTCCCATCTCCTGTATATCAGCTATGTGTTCATCCAATGCCCTGATAAAACATTGTACTTTAAAAGTTTTGAAATTACATGAAATTAACACACTTCTATATTTGGTTTTAAACATATTGTATGGATCTCACGGAATTACATTTAAAATTATGTGGCGTTCATGGCTCTGTCGGCTAAAAAGGTTCCCGACCCCTGATTTAGAGCCTCAGCTTATTATTCACTGCTTCTCAAGAGATCTGATGAGGGGGCCTCACAAGTCAAGTTGGCATGGAAAATGATCATTATGCACATTTTACAGATTCCGAATGTTAAAACAAAAAATTTAAATATCGAGGGAACTTAGAATAAGACCTATTACATTCAAAATTATAAATCGAATGTATTGGTTACCCTATAAACTGCACAAGGTGAAACTTTGTCAGTCCACTGCTTGTTGGATGTGGCACGTTCACCCAAGTGTTCAGAGCTTCTGGATGGGAATCCATCAGTGTACCAAACTATTGGTTCAGCACAATATACCCATTTCCAAGGTGCTTTTTATTTTGGGCGATCTGTCACGTCTTGACAATCTTCCCTCAAATGATGCTGATTGGGTTCAGACGGTATTAATATTGGGTCATAAACGTATTGTTTCCCAGTGGAAGTCCCTCCATCTCTTTGAGGCAAAGTCACCTGGGTAAACTAGTTGCACTGGACCATTTTTTCAAACCAATTGTTAGATTAAAATAGATAGTTTCCATTTAAAATGGGATACATCTCTTTCTGACTTGGATGGGACAATTTAATGTCTTATGGGGATGTTTCCTTCCTATTTGTTGTGGGGTGATAAAACTATTTGATTATCCGTCTAATGTGTTTAATACTCTTGCAGGGTGACTTGTGTTACTTTTTTTTCTTTTAAATGTATTTCATATATATTGTGCAGTTCTGGCGGTGTTAAATTGTTAAAAAGGTTGACTGTGACGTATCACTGCTTTATTAATCAGCCGTCTGACTTTCATGTGAATGAAAACAAGCACAGAGGAACTGCACAGCAAAAGTCAAGGTGCAGCTGTCTCACATCATCAGGCAGCTTTTAATGGAAAACACCAACATCACTTTAGGTCATACATATTTGTCCAGATGAAGGCAGCCTGGATCACATCCATTCTCTTGGTTTTATGTGTAGAAGAGACCGGCCAGATATTGTAAATTGCATATACTTGTATAGCGTTTCTACCTTCATTGAAGACCCAAGGTGCCTTACAGTCACAAACCCATTCACACACTGGTGGTGGCTCAGATGCCAAACACTGGTGTCAACCTTCCCGCAGAGGCAAGGTGGGGTTCAGTGTCTTTCCCAAGGGCGCTTCAACACATGGGGGGGAGGGCGGAAATCAAACCTGCAGTCTTCTGATAGGATGTTGACTGCCCTACCGCTGCACCACGGCCGCCCTAGATATAAAGCTGAAGTCCCTTTTTTGACACCTGGTTTGTCTCACGATAAGTTTAAGTTAAGGGATTTTGTGAAAAACGTAGTGGATTTTGTAAATAGTGTTTGTTTCACTTCATAGGTTTTAAGAGAGTGAAGCAACTGTAGTGTGGTGATAAACACGCCTCTGTGTGCTTTCAACATAATGATCTCACTGTGTTCAGTGTGCTGACTCACTGGAGCTAAAACCAAAACATTCTGATAGAAAAACCGCATCGATGTTACATCAATGTCCACGTTCAAAAGCTGATTTAGTCTTTAAGTTATTCTAAGCTCATCACTCAGCCTTAAACCCACAACGTTGATTAAAGGACGAGCGGCACCACCAGGTCATAGCGCCTTCAGGTCAGATGAACTTGTCTCTAAGGCCGCCTTTACACTGCATGGTTCAAGTGACCCAATTCCGATTTTTTCCTCTCACGTGGCACAGATTGGATATGATCGGTGAACGTGTAAGCAGGACAAAAGCGCATGGATTCCGTTTTTCTCAGATCGGATACAGGCCACTCTCATATGTGGAAATAAATCGGAAACGAATCGGATACGTGCATTAGCGTGTGCCATGTAAGCAGACAAATCAGATATTCCCCAGTAAATGCGAGTCGTACGGCAGTGACGTCAACTCAGGACACCACCAACTGAGATCACATGACTTATTAAGGTGCTTTTTGTGCTCTGATTTTGCTGTCAGTGTGTTACCTTTCAGCCTCAGGCTTCAGACCGTAGTTGGAAACCGCTGTTATGTCCGGTCCAGACGCAAACGGTAACTAATGAAGCGGGACACCGTTGCTATGGACCAGGCTAGAAGACGTTTATTTCTTTGCTTGGATCAAACTGTTAGTGCAGCATAATGTCTGCAAACACTTCCTCGTTCAAAACTCCGAGAGCACTTATGCCGGCCGAGCAGCCCTCCTTTTTCCTCTCATCCCCTCTCCTGCCTCATCCAGGAGCGCCCAAGGCAACGCCTCCTTCCATCGCTGCGTTGCCTCCATGACAACTGCAGTCACACAAAAAAAACACAACAAAAAGGGGAGGGTCTCACCATGCTAAACATTTGTCGTTTTGACCGACACGCATCTTCTAAATGTGCTTTTATTACTGTTATGATTATTATTAAGGGCCTACTCGCTCATAATTTTTTAAATCCATGCGGTCAGTGCTCAGGTCCGTGGAATGCAGAAATACTGCCACGTAGTCCTCAGAACGTCTAATTTTGATAGTTTCAGCATTGTATAGTGTAAATGCAAAAATCGGATACGGATCCTTTTTAAAAGATGATGTAAGCGGGTCGTCAAAAAAATCTGATATAGTCAGAAAATCGGATTTGGACATCAAGACCTGCAGTGTAAATGCAGCCTAAGTGTCATCGGCAGACTTGAGTTTGTGACAGACCCAGGAGTGGAGCCCCCCCAGTGACAGACCACCACCATGACCAGGACCTAAGGACCTCTGACCTCAGACAGGGTTTAGCAAACGCCACACAGCTGCAGGCCCGTTTACCAGATGTGACATAAAGTCACCGCCGTGAACGTTTGCAGTAACAGACCATGTGACCTGGACGATCCAGTAATAGTCTACCGTCCTGTTCACTGATGAGTGTCGGACCTTCCACAGAAATGATGGTTGCCAGCGTTGATGGAGAAGCCGAGGTAAGCGAAACGCTGAGGTCAACACGGTTCTTTGGTGGAGGAGGAGCAACAGTCTAGACCAGGGATCACCAGGTTCTTGTAGATGGTCCAGTCACTTCAAGTTCTTACCCCAGAGACATCATAGAACCATCATCATCCCCCACTTCCACCAGAACACCCTGAACTTTATGTTGATGGATGATAAAGCTCCACCACATGGTGCCAAAATTGTCACAGCTGGACTTCAAGAAGTGGGCGTGGCCTCACATGGTATGGCCAGCAATGACCCCTGACCTGAACCACATAGAGCAGGTCTGGGACCAGCTGAAGATGACACTGGATGATCGGACCTCCAAGTGACCTGCAGAACTGCATGTAGCACTTGTGGAAGAGTGGACCGCCTCAGAACAACATCATGAGGTTAGTGAGGAGCAGGAAATGCTGCTGTCATTTCAGCAAACGGTGAAAATACCCGCTATTGACGTGGTCTATGTTTGATATGTGGGGGATCTTTGTTATTGTCCTAATTTTTGGGGTAATAAAAATCAAACTAATGAAAGCAGTCTTTCTTTTCATTCATTTCTAGTTATATCAGAAGAAACTTTTACAAATTTCACTAAAATTCAGATAGATAAGCAAAACATTCATGTAAATAACAATATCCCTAACGTATTGTGAGTAATGTATCTTTTTATTTTCAGAAATGATCACGACTGTTTCTGTTAACAAAAGGAAAGTAAAGAATGAAAGGAAATTGATTCCAAACCGTGAAAGTGTTTCTTTGAGCCAGAGGTTCTTCTCTCTGAGCCTCTGTTGACAGCTGAGCCTTCCTCAAACACTGAGAGCAGAGGATCAGATAAACGCTGTGCACTCACACGCTCATCTTCATCATTTAGGGCAGGAAGTCCGTGTTTCTGCTGAGACATGGAGGTCAAACCATCTGTGCTGCTTTGGTGCACCAGTCCTCTCTGACTTCTTTGGTTTCTCTGCCTCAGCATTCTTCCTCACATCTCCTCTTCTCTTCTTTCTGCAGCTCTTCCCGTTCTTGGGCATCCAACTCCTTAAGCTTCTTCTCCACATCCTCAGGGATCTCCACCTCCATTAGATTTTCCATTCCTGGCTCTGGCTCGTCTCCTATCAGCACCTGGAAAAGCAAAAATCTAGATCCATCAGCTGTTCTTTTTTGAAGATTTAAAAGCGACTCTTGGCAGTTGATCAAGAGTTTGTTGCACTTTTATTTGCTTGTGTGTTTATATGCATGCTGGGTATTCGAAGTTGAGTTTCTGTTTTTATTAAATTCATATTTATGTTTCCTCTGTGTCCATAGGTGTGAATGTGAGAGTGAATGGGTGTGTGATGTGTGTGTCCCTGCGACAGAGTGGCGACCTGTCCAGGCTGTCCCCTGCCTTCGTCCAATAAGTGGCCAGGATAGGCTCCAGCAGCCCCGTGACCCCGAAAGGGATAAACGGAAGAAGATGAATGAATGATCTCATTCGGATTTCCTTTTGGTTCAGGACCTTCGTGAGAATGAGAACCAATCCCGTGTTCTTCACAATCCTTTGTTTTTGTGTCTTAGGCTGTTTCAAGGGAAGCCCACCCCCCAGACAATGAACATCATGTTCCTGGCCCAGTGTCATCCTGACCAACTAACAGCAGTGAGGACCACAGTCTCTGACCGATAAAGTTCACCCCGTGAAATCAACTCCATAGACGGCGCCCCGCACCATCTCCTAAATGAAGAACTTTATGAAAAACAGAGCCCAGTTTGTGTTTGTGAGTCTGATCAGATGATCAGCAGCACGTGAATGAGGTGCAGCAACATGTCAAACTCTGTTTCCACAGAGAAGAGGAGAAGAGCTGAGAGGCTCTGAGATGTGAGAGGATGTCCATCAAATTGATGTTAGACATGTGCTGGTCAGTTAGAAGATGAGTACGACAGCCTGATGAGTCAAAATAAGCAACAACTGACAGACTTTAAAGTATTAGTCCTACTGGAAGACGCCAGGCCGACGCCCAGCTGTCCTCTGAGAATGAGCAACTTTTAACTGATTATAAATAGGAATTTAAAAAAAATCAAATTTTAAAACATTTTCTCAGAGCCCCGGCCATTTCTGGAAATGCAACAGGAAAAGGAGGAAGAAAAGTATGAAAAAAGTTCCTTGCAGATGAAGATTTATGAAAATCCAAAAACTCAGTGTTCAAAGGAAACAAAAATAATAGTTTTTTTGTATTTTATGTAGTTTATACATAATTTCTTTGTAAATCTTGCACAATTGTGCATGATTTTTGCTAGATGCATACGCATATTTGTGACTTTCCACCTGTGTTTCGCGACTGTCTAACAGACTTTTTTCACACATGTACCTCTGATGTATAACTTTATATTGTGTACCTGGTGCAATCACAATAAAATGACATAATTAACACATGAATCACTTATGAATTGCATACAAACAGCCCAATAATCACACTCGGTTCATGTTCTAAGTTCATTTACATGTTTTTTGCGTGGTTTATTCGTACTTCTTCCTTGGTTTTAACGTGGTTCATTTGTGACACATTTGTGAAAATTTCACAAAAAGACCACAATTGTCTCACTTTTTCCACGTATATTGACGAATGACCAAGTTTCCTCTGTGCAATATCCACAAAATGTACGTAGTGGCTGTGTGACACGGCCTTTACGCTGCAGGAAATCAATTACTCAATAATTGTGATTAGAATCTGGATCTATGGAAAGTCCTAGTTTATTATGGGGACCTGCTCTGGTGTCTCAGATCATTCCTACCTGGACTAGCTTTTCACATGCAGCTGACACATGGACGTCCTTCTCCCAGAGATGGAATTCCCTCGCTATGGGATAAACCTTTTTGTCCCTCAGCGCCTTCCGGCCGGCTCTGGTAGCTGTCAGCTGTAAGGAGATGAACAGTGAGGAGCTCCACTGGAGGACGTTTAATCTGGGAATCGATCTGTTTCATACCAGTAGCAGAGCTTCCAGAAGCATCTTCCTGATGTCTGGGTCCGCCTCTCTTTTCTTGTCGTCAGGGAGATACTGCAGGTCCACAGGCAGACCTGAATATCACAACGGCATCAGTCAGAAGGGAAGAGAGCATTTTGGCATCGCCTGCAGTACGGAGTTTAAATGCATCAGAAGCTAATATATTTTTATGAGAAAATAAGAACTGCCAGACCGACCCTAAAACCACCTACATGCCGCCTTCTGCCCTGAAGCCGTTTTTACACGCAAATTTAGAACCAAAACCGCCCAATCTGGCAACACTGCTGGGAGGCCAAAGAGCGCAGAAGAACAGTGAGCACTGACGTCATCACCCCCCCAGAAATGCTGACTGGTATTGAATTTTGCTAGTTTTTGCAGGGTGAATGTGGAAATGCAAATGCAATCCCCTCTTTGCATTTTCACTTTAATTCTGTCACAGTATGAGGGATGTTAAAGAAGAAAATGAAAAAGCATTTTGAAGAATTGCTTTTTCATTTTCATTTTGAGTCAACAAATGCAGCTTCATTTTGAAAATGAAAAAGCTTTTCTGGTTTTGACTTTTATTTTAAATTATGCTACAGAATTGCTTCAATAGCGTAAAGCATGCCACCGCTAGAAGTGGTTCTTTACCTGGGTTTGATTGAACCCTAGGGGTTCTGTGAGTCGGTCTCAGGGTGGAGCCTCTGCCGCGGAGGTCAAGACACATCAGCTCATCATGTCTGTACGCAATGGTATGCCCTGCCTGGCCATCACTGGCTGCAAATGATCACGTGGCTTTGCTTGGCCAATCAGTGCTGCGAGGAATTAAGCGCACTCAGGAGTGATCCAACATGTGAATGTTGTCGTGGTTACTTTCTTCCTATTTTAATCGATACTAACTGTGTCGGGCAAAAAAAGAAAGTGGTCTGACGAATATGTAGAATATGGATTCTCATGTATCACGGAACGGGACGGCAGTCAGCGTCCTATCTGCATGATTTGCAATGCAAAGTTGAGCAACTCCAGCCTCGCACCGGCAAAACTAAAGGAACACTTCGAGAAGCTGCATGGAGATGGGGAATATAAAAACACAACGCAAGCTGAATTCAAGGTTGAGAGAGCCAGATTCGATAAGGCCACTCTGCCTGCTCTTGGATTTGTTCCCATTAACAAACCGATCCTCACAGCATCATATGAAGTTGCGTACCTGATCGCAAAGCAGGGCAAGCCACACACCATTGGTGAAACATTTGTAAAACCAGCTGCGTTAAAAAGGGCGAATCTGATACTGGGAACAGCGGCTGAAGGTAAATTATCCCAAATTCCTCTTTCACCCAGCATGGGTGAGAACGCCGTTCACATTTGATGTTGAGACAGCAGCGGTCAATGATGAATACCTCGACGAAATCATTGAAATTCAGCAGAGCCAGGTTCAAAGTAAAGTCAAAAGCATCCAGTTACTGCCAAGAAAGCCCTGGAGTTTTTTATACCAGTTCTTACAACATATGTTTGTGAGCAATCCTTTTCGAGGATGCTGGACATAAAAACAAAGAAAAGGAACAGACTTTGCTGAGAGTAGCACTTGCCAAGGTGGAGCCACGCATATCTGAACTGGTCTCTCAAAGGCAACGGCAGGAGTCACACTGATCTGCAGGTATGTATGTTGTTGTTAGCTCATGCACTATGTTGGTTTTGTTCTGCACGTTTCAATTCGTGCACCAGTAGAAAAACTATATGTCTTGAATTTGAAAAAAATCATATTTTATTTTACACTAAAGTAGGGTTTGGTGAATGCGCATGTGAAACTGGTGGGGTTTGGTAGCTCCAACAAGGTTAAGAACCACTGCTCTAGAGCATTGGAGACACCTTCCCTGGAGTGATGAATAACGCTTTTCCATCTGGCAATGGGATGGATAAGTCTGGGTTTGGAGGTTGCCAGGTGCCAATGGTGCATTTCGGACTGCAATGTGCAGAGTAGTGGAGGAGGAATTTTTGGTGTGGGCTTGTTTTTCAGGACTTGGGCGTGGCCCCTTAGTTCCAGTGAAAGGATCTCTGAATGCTTCAGGATACCAAAACATTTTGGACAATTCCATGCTCTGAACCTTGTGGGAACACTATGGAGCCCCTTCCTCTTCCAACATGACTGTGCACCAGTACAGAAAGCAAGGTCCATAAAGACATGATTGACAGAGTCTGGCCTGCACAGAGTCCTGACCTGAACCCCATTAAGCTACCTTTAGGATGAATTAGAGGGGAGACTGAGAGCCAGACCTTCTCCACCAGCATCAGTGTGTGACCTCAGCAATGACCTTTAGGAAGAATGGTCAAAGATTCCTAGAAACACACTTTTGGTAATATAGTGTATATTCAGGAAAATACGGAAATACAACTAAAATAAACAAATTGATTCTAGCGACACTGAATTGGGCATGTAAGGTCTCTCACCTTCATTTTCCTCTCCGTCAGCTCCTCAGGACCAGCAAAAAGCGGCAGCAGAAGGAAGGGCAAAATGTCCACAGCATCACTAAGCAGCCACTGGTGATAAGCTAGAGGAAAACAGCAGGACATCAGACCACTGACTCACACAAGAGGCTTCATACTAACACTCACACAGACAGACTCACACCAAGACAGACCATCTGGGGTCACGTGATGATGGCTGACTGAGGGACGGGTTTTTGTCGTGCTCCCTCAGTGATGCTGAAAAACTCATCCATGCATTTGTTATGTTGAGGCTGGATTACTGTAACTCCTTGTTAGCAGCGTGTCCTAAGAGTTCCTTAAGAAGTCTCCAAGTTGTTCAGAAGCGCAGCAGCTAGATTGTTAGCTGGAACTAGCAGAAGAGATCACATCACTCCTGTGTTAGTTTCCTCCATTGGCTCCAGTTGATTCCAGAATCAAGTTCAAGATCCTCCTGTTAACCTATAAGGCCTTACATGGAATGGCCCGTCCTATATTAAGGAACTCATAGTCACTTACTATCCAATCAGAACATACGGCTGCAAAATGCAGGACTGCTTGTGGTTCTAAATTAGTAAAAGATACGGTTGTTGGAGGTAGCGTTTAGCCACCCAAGCCCTGTCTTATGGAATAAACTCCCAGCTCATGTAAGAGAGGCCGACTCAGTTTCTACATTCAAAGTTAGACTGAAAACATTCCTATTTGGACAGGCTTATTGTCAGACTAGTTAGTATTCAGAGATTATTTAACTTAATGTTAAGTTGTTTAAATTACACTTAATAATAACTATTTGTTTTTAAAAGGCTGCTAGAAGTTGAAGCTGGGGTAACTATGGTGCTCTGGGGTTCTGTCCTCTATTCTCTTCTACTTCCTCACCGCTTCCTTTTCTCCATTCCTGATCATAATTTATCATTTAGTTCTCCATGCCTCTGTCTGGTGCAGTGATTCATGTGTGTCCTCTTTTCCTCTCCTCCTGGGAGATGGGAGTCTCCAGACTCCAGTTGGCTCATCATGCTCAGTTCCTGACCGTCTACCTCGCCTTTGCTCCCTCCTACACCTGGCTGTGGTTCAGCCTCACGGCTCGGCCTTTCGCACCTGACTGTCCCACCGGCTGGATGAGCTTCGTCTGCTGGACTTTCTATATGTAGTTGTGGAATTTAGACAGTTAATTCTTCTCTAGAAGTTCTGGTAAATAGCCTGTCAGTCCTGGGGGAGGATCCCTCCTTCATGTGGGCACCCCTGAGAGGTTTCTTCATATTCTCTGGAATCCGTTTATTTAAGGAGTTTTCCTTACAGAGAAGGGGGTCTAAGGGCAGGGATGCCTGTATAGCTTAGTCAGTTTGTTAGTTCATTTTTAGTATTTTCCTATTGAACTCTTTGTATTCGTGATCCTTTTGAGTTCATGTTTACTTTTCAATTACCGATACGAAGCCCATCGAGACGACTGTTGTTGTGAACTTGGGCTATACAAATAAAACTGAATTGAATTGAAAACTCACACAAAAACAGACTCACACAAAGACAGACTCACACATATGTTGTTGTAAAACTGCTGTTCTGTGTGATGAAGCCAAACTTAGTGGGGGTGCAGAAGAACCACTGAGCTTTATAATGAGGCCTCAGTGTAAACAGGTTGTTCATGTCTGCAGCTCACAGATGACTAAAGGCCACTGACACGTCAATCATGTAGCTCATCACAACAACCCAACAGCCTGAACTAACCCAGGCTGAAAAACTAACACAAAAGCTCACGAATGAGGCTTTTGATCTGAACACCTGGACTGGTCTCAGCCCCTACAGGGGAGCTGAATGTGAGAGTTTGGGTCAGAGGCCAGAGCTCAGATGTTAAGGGGTGGCTTTAGTGTGAGCGAGGTGGAGGCGCTCTGCACGGCGCCAGATTGGCAGATGAGTGTGTCCACGTTGGTTTCCTCACTGTGGTCAAAGCAGCAGTTGCGCAGCGTGCCTACAACTCCGCCCCTTCTGACTGATGCGCAATTTGCTGCGTGAAGGGCAGCAGCCTTTAGAAAAACGCACCTGAAAGCACCACGAGCATCATTAGCTTAGCAGAGATACCAAACACCAAACACTGGATTTATGCCCTTACTCCAGTAAAAGATAGTCTGGTGGAGCAACAATTTCAAAACCTAAAACCTTTATAGTTACACAGCTGGTCCCCCCCCCCCACAGTTTAATGCAGACACAAATGTTTGGATCCGCCTCCGTTTGAATGAAAACAAAAGTTTCTCTCTTGATTTTTGTAGGAAACTACAACGATATAATAATAAAATAAAGTAGCCCCAGTGGGTTTCTCTCACCTGTCCCTGTCCATTAAAGTGTGTCTGGCCTCGGGCAGCTGGGTCAAGTTGGATAGCAAAGGACCCAGGTAGTGGAGGTTAGCCTTCGCATTATAAGCTTCAGTGCAGAAGATATCCACCAGTTTAGCCAAATAACATCCTCCTGCAAAGCCTGAGAGCAAAGAAACGTTTCAAGCCGGTTTGGAGGGAAGCTGAACTTTAAAATCCAGTTTATTGTCATTTCTTATAAGTGCAGGCAGCAGGAGAGTTGTTGCAGCTTCTGTTGGTGGACTTTATTCAGAAGGCAGCAAAAAAAACCATCAGCACATGAGGAGTCTACTGTTTGAGGGACGAACTACATCCCATTGTGTACGGAGGAGATCAATAATGGTCTGGGCTAACCTAGGGGTGCGACGGATCACAAAACTTATGGTTCAGATCTTTTTTTGATCAGTAAAATGAAAAAAAAATAGCAAAAAAATAACAAAATGAAAGTCTACAAATTTTTTAAAGCTTCAAAACAGAGATTTAATGAAGCATATATAAGGTACTTCAACACAAATGCATCATAACATCAATATATTTATAATTGAGGCCCTTTCATAAACAAAACATTAATGAGATATTTGACTGAATATACTTCTTCATATCAAAGATGCCCATATAAACAAATGTTTTGAGACATTGCATCTTGAACAGTCCGTGGATGTTGGACTACTGCTATAAAGCCCCTCCCACTGGTTCCAGTCGAAGCAGCTGCTCCTCACTGGGAGAGTCTGACTATTTTCTAAAGGATTTCATAGAGACATGCAGGGACGTTTTTGTTATTCAAAATATATAAACCTGATCTCTCATCATCTGCGTCCTACGTGATGTGGTCAGGAAAAAACTTTTGATGGGCTCCTCCCACAATGCAAAGCTGCAAGTTAACACTTTTGGACAGGCGTTTGGCCGTCAATAAAAGAGAGCCAGAGCAGGTTCCTTTGAGCAGAAAGGTGTTGGCGAGGAGAAAAGGTGGACAAGTTCTTACTTTGTTGTACCTCATGGATAAAGTCATGTGTCTGGTTTGCAAGCAGGTAAATGCAATGCTCAAAGTATTCAATATAAATCGTCACTATGTTACAAATCATAAAACCTACGACAAATTTACCAGCGAGGAGCGCAACAATAAGCTCCAACAACTACAACGAGGCTGCTGTGCAGATAATGTTTACAAAAATGGCTAAATCCAGTGAAGCTGTGACAGAAGCTAGTAGCTACGCTGTGGCCTTGGAAATGGCCCGACAAGCCATAGTCGAGGGGTTTGTAAAAGAATTGTTGTTTGTTTAACCCTTGTGCTATCTTAGATGACCCCCTTACATTGAGAGTGTTCTCCCTACCATGACAAAGGTGGATAAAGGTGGAAAGATTTCATGTAATCCATGGACACCAGTGAAGATCACAAATCATTGAAGGAAAAAGGTTCAGAGCACTGTCTAGTGGGTCTAGAAGATCAACTCCCAATGTTAAAGTGCCTAGGATAGCACAAGGCTTGAAACCAGTGCTTCTCAAATGGTGGGCGTGATGCGTGCGGTGGGGGCACTTGCACTAGTAGCGGTTTAGGGACAGGCAATAGGGGTTATTGCCGAGTGCAAATTTAATGGGTGGCAGCAGCGGCTACAGTGCTTGGAAAAAAATCTGTGCCATTGTTGGTTTCCTATGATGTGTTCTATCACAGAGTTTGTAACAGCCTGAAACTGTGAACTGCCATGCCTGCAGCGGCTGCTCAACATGTCTTAACTTTTGTCACACACTGTGTGAGAAAGAAAGGGGAGGGGTAGGGGGCTCAGGCTGCAGGTGGAGCGCTGCCTAGATTGCACAACACCAGGATCATCACTGCCTTTATATGTCTCTTCTCATGTTAATAATATTGTTCATTATATGAACTATTGTAGACATTTGAGGACATGTGCTTATTTTCCATCAATGTTTTCTTTGTCTGTCTGTGGTTTAGTTGGTGTCAGTATTTGACATACAGACAGCAGGTAATGCAGGAAAACAGCTGCACTTTATGACATCATAAATAAACAATCAATCATTTAGAAATAAAATCAACACAATGTTTTTATGCATTTCTTCAGACTAAACGATTAAATATATTGTTTTTGCTGTGTTGCTGTTTCAGATCAATTTAGATTTAATATTATTTATTGATTGAATTATTTTTCTCAGCATCAAATGGTTCAGTTAGTCAAAATGTTTCTAGTTTAAATAAGGAATGACAGATTTTTTTTTTATTTCAGGCATACTGGTAGGAATCATATTGGTCCTACCTATGTTGGGTCAACTTAAATTATTTAGGTCAAACCTAAATAATTTAAGTTGATTTACTTTAAATACTATAGTTGGACCCAACTTAACTTAAAATTGTTGCTCACTCTAAAAAGAAAAAAGTTGATCCAACTTAAATGACTCATTTCAATTGGTAACACGTAAGTTCATTCAACTTAATTTTTTATAAACATAAAGTGCCTATCTGTCACACATCTAGGTGTGTGAAATTCGTTCTCTGTTGACCATCTCCTGAAGCGGTGAGCTGCAGACAAGTCGCTCAGGGGAACCATTTGGTGGTTTAACCCCCAATCAACCCCTTAATGCTGGGGTGTCAAGCAGGGGGCATTGGGTTATTTTAAAGTCTTTGGTATGACTCAGCCTGGGTTTGAACTCACGATCTTCCAGTTACAGGGCGGACAGTGGATAAATGGCAAACAGTCCACACCCCACCATGGAAGGTTCCACAGACTCTGCTGAGGAACAACCAGACTCAGAAACTTTCACTTCTCCTGGGAAATCAGTCTGATCAGTACCAACTAGAAAACATTCACATATTCAGAGATGAATGTAAATTAGTACAAATAACTGCCTAAAAGGTCAATGCAGACGGCACTCAAGCATTCCTGAACTCTGTAACCATCAGGGACTCGCAGTTCTGGAGCATTCGTTCACTCTGGCACGTTTAATTCCTGAAGGGAACCGGGCCTGTCTCAAGACAATAAACAACACTATTTCAAGAGTATGACTTTGAAAAGCTAATACTAAAACACCTTTCACATGAAGGTTTTTCTATAAAATGCATTTTATTGATCAGATCATCCAGTACTGCAACTGTTTCTACATACAGTTGCTTTTACCAAGGACAGTTCCAGGTGCTTTAAATTAAAAATATTCTTCCGACACTCAACATGTCTGGATTCAAGAGCAAAAAAAAACGAAGCTTTAAGCAATGAGGTTCTTTAACCCTTGTGCTATCTTAGATATTGCCATTGAAATTATTCTCCCTACCATGACAAAAATGGATGTTTGATGTAATCCATGGAAACTGGTGAAGATCACTGAATCATTGAAGAAAAAAGTTCAACGCACTGTCTAGTGGGTCTAGATGACCCAACTCCCAACGTTAAAGTGCCTAGGATAGGACGAGGGCTAAGAATGATTAAGAAAATACAGTGCTGTTTATTTCCAACACTGCTGCAATGTACTTTTTTTAGACCTGTGGCTGCTGAATTAGTGCAGCAAAAGAAACAATGAACAATCTTCAACAATCTGCCTATGTCAGTTCAAATTAGGGATGAATCGTTTGGACTTTCTCTGGTGCCGGTGCCAAACCAGTACTTTTAGAATGGTTCTGGTCCCCAAAACAGGCTTGAACAGATGCTTTAAAAAATGAAAAAACACAGCAAAGGCACATAATCATGACTAACCACAACCAACGTTTCATCAAATGAGAAACAAAGGAAGAGAAGGATGGAGACCTGTGGCACCAGGGCATGATGTGGGACAGAAAGAAAGGAGTTCAGCTTTGATTTTCTGTCCTTGCTCTGGTGAACAACGCAAGATTAGAAGTGCTGCTGGGTAACAGCCGCCACTCGCCTTGAATACCGTCTTGCAGGTCCTCGCATGACGCGTCAGGTTAGACAGGATGGTGCAGATCTGATCAGAGAACAGGTAATCTGGGTCCAGGAGCTTCTTCAACAGAACCGGAAGAACTTTGCCGTCGAGCCTTGCACTAAAACCTGGGTGAGACACCAGACACTTTACAACCGGGTCCAAAACATTAGCCATGGAACTGTTCAGGTCTGACCTGATGCAGAGTCTCATCAGCTGACAGGTTGATGAGGATGTGGTAGCAGTCCTTCGCTATGGCAACAGAGGTGTCAGAGGTCAGCGCAAAGAGGGCGCTGACAATGTCGGAGACTGGACCGTGGAAACGGCATCGCCTGAAGGCAGATAGAAATGATGCGCAAACCTTTAGCATTGAAGGGGAATGGAACTTGACTTCAGAGAAATAGAAAGCTACATTTAACGGATGTTTTTACCCCAAACATGGATTTACTGTCTCAGGTGTTCCCACACACCAAGCCAGCTCTGCTGTCTAAATATTGTTTGCCCTTAACATGGTTCACGGCCAAAAGAGGCTGGGGGCCTCATTCCAACTGAGGAGCCTGTGGAGGGTATGTTTCCCAGCAGCCCCAGCATTACAGCTCTTGAGGAGATCTGCATGGAAGAATGGACCAAAAGAGGAGCAGCAGACTCTTCAAACCTGGTGAATACACTAAGGAAACCTTTGACCTCAGTCACTGATAAGGTCAGTACAAGTATATTAGATGAACATTTGTTGGCAACCAAATCCAAATTTTTCCTGCTGCATTGTATTCTTTAAAATCAAATATATCATTTCCTGGATTCTTTTTGACGATCTGTCTCATAATTGTATCTATGATAAAGATTACATACCAAACTCATATTTTTAAGTGGAACAACCTGCAGAATCCCAGACTGACAATACTTTTTGCACTGTTAAGGGTGACAACAGCAGATCAACTCAGTTTTTGCTTAGAAAAAGATGTCTTTATTGCTGTAAAGAGAACAAATGGAAGAGCTGCCATTAGCACACAATATAAAATCGAGAATTGTGATAAATGATCATCTTAAATGTCCTCAAACAATCTTTTGGCAGTTTTAGGTATTTAACAAACCAAATAAATCCTTTATATATTACGACCAATCAGATGGACTCCTTTACGCCGTTGACCAATCAGAAGGACCCCTTATATGTTAGATGTTCACCTCCTATGTAGACGAAGGTCCTTGGAGTGTAATTTGGGTTAAGTTGACTTATTTGATTGTTGCAGAGAAATGGAAATGATGTATTTAGTTGTTCTGCTATTTTTTCATTTATCGCAACATTGATCATATATTTGCAATATTAGTGATTTGCTAATAATGTAAATTGCAAGTTTTCCTCATATCGTGCAGCCCTAGCTGACATCTACCCTCCTCTAACCATCTGCCCTGAAGCTCCAAATAAAACAAAAACATGTGACTCTGCAGCAAAAACATGTGCAGATGCATCAATCCATACGTTCATCACCTGCTGGCAAACTGGTCACTGCAAAGCTCTCTAGCTGGCTTTATCTGTATGAAAAGGACTCGACAAAAGCTAATGGCTTCATTCCAGAAAAGCTCTAAGGCTTTGAAGACACAGGAAAGCATTCATGAATGTGTTCTTTGGACCTTAAGCAGCAGGTGGGAACACCGACACCACCATAGTCTTCATCACCTGCTGGCAGACAGTCCCAGGATGTACTCGGTGGCCTTGGCCTTCATCCGGGGCGGGTACCAGGTCAGGAAGGACAGCAGCTCTGCAGCTTCTGCATCGCTCAGCATCTTCTCCAAACCACAACAACGAGATGCTGATGATGAGACCAATGCAAAACGTTCACAGCACAGCTTTCCTCCACATTCACTTTACTCTGGTGACGACGCTGGAGTTGGCTTCCTTTTCACAGCTTCGATTCGTGAGGAAGGACAGAGTATTCCAATGCATTTCAAACTAAGACCACCTAGAGGACCGACCGTGTTCAAAAACCACAGGACCTGGGCTGCTCAAGCCTGGATAAATGATTAAAGTATCATTTAGATAGTAAAGAATACATGAAACACTTTCTGATTTGTAAAACCTTTATCAGTTTTTGAAAATGTAAATGCTCAGTGATTCAGAGGCGGGGGCTTAATGTTGGCTCCCACATGCTCTGTCTTTCTACAAGTTCTCAAACTTGTGTTTCATCAATAGAAAGAACATAAAAAATACGGCGTCGCGTGTGTGGGTTAAAGGTAAAAATAAAAATAATAAAAAAGGATTCCAGCGATCAAGACTAACATTTCGATCATCGATCGATGAACATGCAGGTGAAGCGCTCTACCTTGACAACAGCTCTGAAACACACCGCGCGGCGCTGATCCCCACTTCCAGGTTTCTTCTTCTGATGGAACCTGACGTCTCAGCGCGTTACACGCCACTCTCGTGGCCCACAGCATGAAACATTCATGTTTTTCCGGGCAGAGCTTTAAAATAAATTTAATTTGCTTTTACTTTGCTGCATAACACAAATAGCAATTAAGTAGAAATTATAAAAACGCCCCACACACACACACACGGGTGGTTTCTCCTTGGCTTCGGGTCCTCTACCCAGAGGCCTGGGAGCTTGAGGGTCCTGCAAATCTCTTAGCTGTTCCTGTTCTTTTCTGGACTGAGAGGGTCAGGGTCTTTCAGGTATCTGTTGTGGCCTCCTCCAGCAGAGGTTACTGCCCCAGTTCTCCAATTACCACAGGCACCACTGTCACCTTCATTTTCCAGGCTTTCTCCAGTTTATTCTCTGGTCCTGGTATTTCTCCAGTTCTCATGTTCCTTCTTCCTGATGTTTCCATCTCTTGGCACTGCCACATCCACCACAACAGCTTTCCTCTGTTCTTTATCCACCACTACAATGTCTGGTTGGTTCTCCATTACCATCCTGTCAGTCTGGATCTGGAAGTCCCACAGGATCTTTGCCCTCTCATTCTCTAGGACCTTGGAGGTGTTTCCCATTTTTGACCTGGGTTTCAGTCCATATTCTGCACACATGTTCCTGTATATTATTCCAGCCACTTGATTGTGGCGCTCCATGTATGCTTTACCTGCCAGCATCTTACACCCTGCAATTACTGTATAATATTTCTTTGCCTGCCCTTAAGTCTAATTTTTAAATAAATGGCATTGTGGTCTGATACATCAGCTACTCCAATGTAACACCCATTATTGTGTTCATGTGCTCTTTATGCATGAAGAAATAATCAATCCTGGAATAGACTGAATGAGTTTCCGAGTAGTGGCTGTAATCTTTTTGTAGAGGATGGAATCTCTCCTCACATCAATAAATCATTGATTTCCACATGTTTCACACATTTTTCTAGGTTGGTTTCTTATTTCTATTCTTACTGAAATTGTGTCTAGGTTATGGTCCATAATCACATTTAAATCTCCTCCACAGATACATATACCTTCAGCTTCTGTTGCAATAGTGTCAAACAAAAGTTTGAAAAACTCTTTAGTACGTTAACTTTCCTTTTACATGTAAATTGAACCGTGTTCGCTATCAATAGTGCTACTCCACGTTTCAGTGGATTGGTGTGTGAGCTATAGAAAGTTTTCTTGAACCCAAACTTTTTCCATTTTTCGTGTTCTGTATTTGTCAAATGGGTCAGGGCGTTTATATGTTTATATGCTTTTTCTTTCTTTAGTTTGGTCATAATTCTGGCCCTTTTAACTGGGTTTCCCAGACCATTTACATTTAGAGACAGGAGATGCTATTCATTTATTTTAGTGTCCATAAATGGTTATAGACTCTTTTACAAAATAATATTCGATCTGCAGGCTTCTAGATGTACTTTCTCCAACCAATAACTTAACAAACAAAAATTTAGAACACATTTTAACTATATACATGAATAGATGCTTCCATGAAGGAAAGTCGACATTAATAGTAATATTAAGTCGGCTCCCTTCTTGTTTTAAGGGGTAAGATCTCCCAAAAAGAGAGGGCCCCTGGTTAGTGATAAATTCATCCCTACTGGATACTTTACCCATCTAGTCACTTTTAACTAAATCCTATTCCCTCATATCAACATTTCTGGAGTTTAATACCCACGCCAAGGCAGAGGACATCGACAAGTCTGATTCTAATTTAGATGACAACTGTAATTATTCACTTAAAAGTTAGTTTCTTGTGTTCTTGTGCTGAAATTCCTGGAGCTGTGCGCGTGCTCGTCTGGCCGCTTGTCCTGGTCTCTCTTTCCTGCTCGGTTTCCACGTAGCGACTCCAGTTGACAGTAGTTTCTCCGCCTGAGCAAACTCCCTGGAGTGTCCCACCGGGTTTTCCACCTCGTATCCTCTCTTCCTCAGGTCGTTGGTTGCGTCGTCTGCGTCCCCGTATGTTACAACTCTGCCCGGCCAGTGCACACGCATTTTATTGAAGGGAGTTAGGAAACAGATTCCTTCTCTCTTTTTTGATGTTTATGTATGCTTTACATTGTTGCAGAATCCTCTCCGCGTAGTCATGGTTGAAAAATACCATTTTTTCTCCAGACATGACAATCTTTTTGTCCCATGCTTTTTTAGGTATCAAGTCCTTTACTGTGAATTGTTGAAAGCATGTTACAATAGACCATGGAGGATGATTTGCCTTTAGCATTGGAGCTACGATGGCCTCTCTGGATCTGGAGATCCATGTTTAGAGAAAACTCCTCTTTGAGCCATTTGTCAATAAAAGCAAGCATCGAGTTTTCCGTCGTCTCTGCTTCCTCTTTGACGCCGTAGATTTGCAGGTTATTCTGTCTGACCTCCATCCCAGGTCATCCAGGTCATTCATCTTCATCTTTCATGAAATCACACAGCACACTATTCGCTTCACGGCTCCACACTTCCATCTCTTCCACTCGCCCCGCAGCAGCGTTTATCTTTTCTTGTTCCTCGCCCATCTCTGTTGATATCATGGACATTTTCTGATTGCTGTCCTCCCTGAATTTGGATAACTTGTCACTCATTTGATCCGTGATGTCATCTTCAAATGTTTTCAAGTCAGCCTTCATTTCGTAATGCAAACTCTGGATTTGTTTGCTAACGCCATTTAGGCTGCTCTGAAAGTTAGCCATGTCAGCTTCTGGTGCTAGCATGCCTTCCTTCTCGATGTGACAACAGGATGGCCAGATGTGGGGGCTGCCATCCCAATCACTAACACCCCTCCAATGCCAATGCGCACTGGTTGGACGTTTAGGTTACACCAGAAGACTTTACTTGAACTGTCAGCTGGAAGATCAACACTGGTGGTCTACTATCTCCCTTGTGTTCTGCCAGACACCACTGGTTCCCTCCCCAGCTCATGGACTCCCACCGGCACCCAGATAATGACTTTGACTGGAGAAAAAGCTGGGCTGGTGGTTTGGAAGCTGTTGCGGATCCAGACTGGAGGACAAGACATTTTACACGAATTTTGGCTGGCCAATATTATGGAACCCTGCATTATTGGCCTTGACCTCATGTCTCGCTGGGGGGCTTTGAGTGATGCCGCCCGGGCAACCATCACCGTTGGGGCCAGGACCGTTATGCTCCAACGTGGAAGAATAAAAAGTGATGGACTCTTATCACCAGCGTTGTAGCCCCATGGCCGGCCCTCCCTATACGCGAATTACGCAGCCCCCGCCGTCACCACCAGGGCCCCGAACTGGCAGAAAAAAAAGAGAAAAAAAGGGGGCCCAATCTGGCAACCCAAATAATGACGTTACACCACTATTAGTGACGATTGGTCAACATTATTCTGTCTGAGCCTAGCATTAGCCTAGCATTAATGTGCATATATTAGCGGTCCAACTGTCGGAGTATATTGTAAACTTCTCTTTTTATCGAACTTGTGTCAAGTTTTTAATAAATTATATATTTTCAAGTCTCCATTTGGGGTGTGAATGTGAGAGGGCATTCGGTCTCATTTGTGGTAAATGTTGGAGGCTCCTCATTTTACTACTACACCATGGATGTTAATAAACCTCCAATAAACACAGGCAGAAGCAAAAAAAACACGTGTCTGGATGAAATGCATGTGACCTTGTGGTACAAAAAAATCACCCCTCCAGACTGAGAATGAACAGCAGCTGGCAAGATCTACTCCAACTAAAATCTAACATATGTGATTGCAGATGAACAGAGAGCTGCAGCTGTAAAAAATGGAGAAGGCATGTGGAGTTTCAACCACATGTGGCGCCCTCTGCACATCTCCGTGCTGAACAATCAGCAGGGGCAGACATGGTATACTGGATTCAAACACTATCACCCCACATCCAGAGAAGCCCCTCAACTGGTCTGACTCGAGTGGCTTTGTTTTGGACGACATCTAAACCCTTGTGCTATCCTAGGCACTTTAATATTGGGAGTGGGGTCATCTAGACCCACTAGTCAGAGCTCTGAACCTTTTTTCTTCAATGATTTGTGATCTTCACTGGTGTCCATGGATTACATGAAATCTTTCCACCTTTATCCACCTTTGTCATGGTAGGCAGAACACGTCAATGTTAGGGTGTGTGTGTGTGTGGGGGGGGGGGGTCATATAAGATAGCAAATGGGTTAAAATGGGTGTGCCTTTGCAAGAAAAACCAAAGGACTGGGCCAAATGATATTTACCTGAGGATGAATATCTGTTAAAAGATCTCCCTGAAACCCTGCTGTCCAAAGGACCCACGGCTGTGTTGTCTTTCTTTCCTTTTGTTGTTCTGATGTTGCAGGTTGTTTTTAAACCAATACTGTGGAGGAGCTTCGCACGTGTCTGGACACAACGGACTGGGGTGTGTTTAGAGCTCCAGCCATGACGGTTAGACTCAAGTTTGCGGATGACACCGCCCTCAGCAGGCTCATCTCTAACATTGATGAGTCTGCCTACAGGAGGGCGGTGCACTGGCTGGTGTTGTGGTGCAGCATCAACAACCTGGAGCTGAACACCCAGAAGACAGTGGAGATGATAGTGGACTTCAGGAAAGTCACAGCCTCCCTCCCCCTCTCGTCCTGTCAGACTCTCCCATCACGTCAACGACTTTCTTTTTCCTCGGCGCCACTGTCAGACAGGACCTTAAGTGGGAGCCGTCCATCAGCTCTCTGCTCAAAGGCCCAGCAGAGGATGCATTTCCTGCAGCAGTTGAAGAGAGCCAAGCTGCCGGCCCAGATGATGGTGAAGTTTTACACGGCCATCATAGAATCCATCCTCACCTCCTCCATCAGTTTGGAACAGCGGAGCCACAACCAGGGACAGAAACAGACTGCAGCGTATTGTGCGCTCGAGAAGGTGTCCATCCTGTTTTATCCAACCACAATCCTGTGAGTGACGTTAAAGTTTTCATCTATTTGGATGTGAATTGTCTGTGAATGCTTAGTTTTATTAATCATGGCCCGCAGCAGCAGTCACTGACTGCAAGGACCATATTGTTTTCGCAGTTGGAACGACGACTTCACTTAATAAAAATGACAGGACAGGTAGGATATACTTTACCTTCCTATTGCTTTATTGATATATTGGACAGAAAAACATAAAAACCACATTCATAGTTGATTTCCCTCAGCAACGAGTTGCTCCAAATGTTGCTTTGAAATTCAGACGATGAGAAGAATGAGTTGACTGCACGACAGCGCAGAACTCTACAGAAGAGTTGAACAGGGGCCAGGACTTCTGCTCACTGCTTCTAACAGCAGTGACCGATGCAGAGCGCCGACGGAACCAGCACCGCATCTGCACGGCTGCGCCTGGGTGGAGTCCTGGCTGCGGAGCAGGAGGTCAACGGGGAGCTGCTGGCGGAAGAACGAGTCTTCACATTAGTTCCCCATCACGGCACACCTGACGAAGAGGTCAACTCGTCAAAACCCAGACTGGAGGACAAGGACCAGGAGGAGAAAAGGGAGTTTCCAGTCACGATTGTAAACAGGTGGGTTCACGATGGTGTCCACCTCGCATTGTACACAGAGGATGCAGCATCTGGGTTGCCATGGTAACGCAGAAGTACTGAATGTGTGGTTGCTGGTCTTGCGTCAACATGTCATGCTGGTGAGAACAGAAGGCACTGCGGTGTCTGATTGGCAGAGATCAGTCTGAGCCCTCTCTGACAGCTGAGGGGGGAGGGGCAACCCTTTTCCCTCCACCCCACCCCTCACTCACTCAGCTTTATCTTTCCTCTTGGGGGTGAACGGAACTTTGCTGGCTACCGTTGAGCTCACACTTGAGACGCCTCCGGCCACAGCAGACACCCCCCCCTTCACCAGTCCCACCCCCACCGAGGGAACGGTGGTCACCGCTGACTTGGTGATCTCCAAGCTCTTGCCGCCCACCCAGGCCACACCGCCCACTGCAGCACCGACAACACCCTTGGTGACGCTGAAGAGGCCCCCGGTGACTCGCCACATCATGCTGGGGGGCGGAGCTTCATGATCTTTGCCGGAGTCTGCAGACAGAGGAGCCAGCAGAGGAGTTAACCCTTAAACTCCAGAGCCGTCACTGGAGACAGAAAATAACGCACAATCTCTGAACTACCATGACTCCTTTACCCTTCATGCAAATAACGTAGTTGGACTGATGTGAAATACTTTACTACAGCAAAGAATCAGCCCAAAGCAGCTTCTCTTTCAGAATCCGCTGGATTTACATTAATCGCTTAAATAGTCCAAGTGTTGCTGTAGTTCAAAGATTGAGCATTTGACATTTGATAAACCCCCCAATATCAAAAACATAAAACTTCTTGATGCCTGAATTTATTTCCAATGTTTAAAACATAAAGTTTGATGCATTTTACCATCAATTGGCAGAAAGCTCCTCACTACTGAGAGAGAAATGTACAGTTCATGGCCCCCAGGAAAATCCACTTCACAGAGCTGCTTTAAGGACACATCCTTTTCATCATGGATGAATTAGTTGGATGGATTTTCTGGAAGACATTTTCTGTTTTTTGTCTCCTGACCTGACGATGACGGTCTTTTGGTGGGAAGTGTTTCAGATACCTTCAATGATTTTCCTTTTTGATTTCTAAAAGCAAAATCTGGATTTCCTTTACAGGATGAGCCTGAAGGAAGATGCTGGTTCCGTTTGAAATATCACAACAGAACCTCCTGTAGCTACTGGAAAACCTCTTCCTGTTCCAACATGGATGCATAGCAAAAAGAAGGCCCACGAAGAACCGGACCAGACTACACAGAGTAACCGGGACAGCCTTTATCTTATTTTATAAAAGCACAACATCTGTTCAAGGGTTGCCATACCTGAGGGATCTGCATTACACTCCTAGTCATAGCCCCTCCTTCCTTTCTTCTTCTTCTTTTGACTCCCCTTTATATTCCAAAGGCTACTGTTCCCCTCCCCTTTTGTATGACCTCCTGTCAGAGAGGTGGGTGCTATCATCCTAAAATCATTTTATTATCCCAATCCATCCTATTGTTTATTGCCCTTTTTGGTTTTAAATTGTATTTGTCTAACTACAGCAATGTTTGTTTCTAACTTGTGATGTGATGATTAAAAGGGATTGATGGTTTAGGAGAGATATTTTGGGGATTCATGGTTAAAACTTAAATGTTGGTTTCTTTTGTTTGTCTAGGAACTGGAGTGGGCGGGATCACACAGTGTTTCTGTTTGTTTATTACCAGAATGAAGGGAGGCTTCGCTCCACTGTGTCACACCATAATATTAACCAGCACAACGCAGAAAGCGAGCGGTTACCCTGACCTTAACCTGACAGAAGACCATTTGGTAAGAATCATTTCTGAACATTTAGGTCTTCATTCTGAGACCAAGATGGATCTTTCCCTGCTTTAAACTGCAATTTGCTCAAACTGCTCAGAGCTCAGCTCAGAGACACAGAAAACACATAACCAGCTGAGACCTTCTGGAAGGGTAAGTGCAGTTTGCAGCGTATTCCCCGCTGGCATTTGGACCCCTCCCCGGGTGCTCCTCTTACCCTCAGGGGGCTGGCTGTGGCCCTGCTCTGCTTCGTCTGAGGCAAGGCTGGTCCCCGGTTGGGGCTCCACGTTGATGCTGTTGACGTCCTGAAAAGCAGGAAAGTTTCAGACGATCATCTCTCTGATCACACACCAACAGCGTTTAAAAATGCACCACAAAACTGAGAGCGTTGGTTTTTGTCCAAAGGCGAGCTGTTGGGGATCCTCCACTGCAGGGGTTGTTACCCCCCACCCCCAGCTCCGGTGAATATCAGAGAAACAGTGTTTCCAAAACACTAAGAAGTTTGATTTGACACAAAGCAGGACCTAAAAGTGGGTTCTAATTGAATGGATTCATCTAATCTGGAAGGAGTTCTTCCTGAAAGGGTCTTTCTTGCACCTCTGCTGCCCCCCCTCCATGTTGAACGGATACTAGGGGTGTAACGATACACGTAGTTGAACCGAACCGTTTCGGTTCAGGTCACTTCTGTACCGTTTCGGTTAGGGATGGCGCGTTTGACACGACGCCTCGGCGAGCGTTTCACCTTCATGAGACAGAGTGGTTCAGCACAATGTTTGGGGGCGTGTCAACTAGCGTAGATCACATGGTTGATGACGTATGAAGCGCCAAATGCTTGGTTTGGTCAAACCACAGTTCAGATGTCACTTGTGTTTGAACAGTTGGGCGCACTATTCTCTAGAAACACAAATGAATCCTGAACGTCTACAGACCAGTTCTGTTGTTTCCTCTGTACTGGAATCAGCGTCAGTTCATCGCACTTTACCATGGCTCCTGGTAAAAGACGTACTGTGGCTCAGGATCGTTTCAACTCAGTTTTTCCTAAAGAAACAATTCACTGAACGTTGTGTATAAAAAAAAAATACTTCAATGAATCTCCAATGGCAATGCGAATCAGTACTAGTAGAGATAGCTCAGTGAAAAAGTCAATGGGGTTTTTTTGCTTTGCATTTAATTTCTTCATGTATGTGTGTTTTGCTGTGTCAAGCACTTCTCACAGAAAACGTCACATGTTGTGTAGTTTTACGTTAATCATCATTAACAACATTGTTTGGTTTTTTCATTATCATTTCCACATTGAAGAGTTACTAGGAGCTCAGTTGAAGCATAAGATCTACGTCCAGTTCGCCACCAGATATTCTGTGTGGCTTCAAAGCCCTGAATGGTTGGTTCATTTATCCAGCACAATAACATGAACCCCTAGGGAAGCTTCATGGGGCTTCTATTCCCATCCCTAGTTTCGGTACATTTTTTCTATTTTTATCCGCATTGGAACGACCGAGCTGCTCTGTCACTCGTAGCGGGGAAACGAGAGGAGAGCTGCTAATTAACTGACTGCGTTGAACTAATGTTAGCCGTGGGTTTCCCTCAAGACGCTATTAGGTGACGGACAGTTAGCGTGTCAACATATGACTAATGCAGACGCCAGGTCAGAGATGAGGACCCCCCCCCCTGTGTGGGGTGAACACTTTATTAATCTCCCAAGGGAGAAATTCAGGTGTCCAGCATTAAAACACACACAAACAAATACAATAAATAACAATAAAATAATAGTTCATAAAATAGAAGTTCATATCAGACAGATTTGTTAAACAGCAGTACTGAATCGAAATGTACCGAACCGAGTCTGGTACCACACTCGGTTCTGAACCAAACCGAACTGAGATTTAAGCGTATCGTTATACAACTAACTAATGGATACGTTTTGATGTTTAAGCAAACTTTCAGATGAAATGTGTCAAACATGTCTTTAGGTGTCCGACTCAAAATGACTGTCCAGTTGCCATGACAACCGATTGCCGCTTGATGGCAACTTAGAAGATGAGAATCAGCGCAGACGTCAAACCAACGGTGAAGGTCTAGTAATGGCGGCTGAGGTCAGACACCTGAGTGTGACCATGGTTCCTGAGGGAGATTTATCCTAACTTATCAGCAGAAACCATCTCAGAGACTTTGTTTTGAAAGTCTTCACTTTGCCACAGGCTGAACTTAAATGCAGAAACAAGCAGGAAATGGACAGAAAATTAACCTTAAGTTCCGTTTTCATCAAACTTAAGCAGAGCTAAACCCTTTAAACGTTTCTGCAGCTGAATATGAACCTGAATCCAAGCTGGCTGGACTGGCCCGCTCATGATCTCCCTCCAGTTTCAGTGTTTGAGGGGGTGGGAGGGGTCATCGGGTCGGTCTCTGCAAGTATCCAGCCCTGGTCTGACATTCAAGACCCCCAGCTGGATCTGCACACCTCTAAGGTTTAGAGAAAAGCGTTCATAGAAAAGTGTCATCACAGCAGCACTTGTTATTGTCTCAGGGCCTCATACAGATGAACTTTTTCTTTTTTCTTGGGGGGGGGGGGGCAGAATGAGGGGATGTCTTGTTTCTACGAAAACACTGACTCAGATCTGAACTGTGTCATGAGAAAACGGACAGAAATGTTTTGACCCTCTGGGCAGCATGCGGGCAGAATCCTGCTTACTGCTTCCCCCCCCTTCTTGCTGCAAACGGTTTGCCCCCTCCTGCAGGCGGTTCCGCCCCAAAAGCCTCCTCTGACGCAGCAAAAGCCCAAACTCTGGCTTGGTTTGACCACACACCTGAAGAGAAGATCTGTGACAGAGAGGACAGGTGGTGCACGTGGTGCACATGCGCACAACCTGCCTGTTCTTCTGAAGGGAGATGTGGCAGCATCCCATGTACCAGGAAAGGAAGAACATTCTGCCGTCCGGTTCCGGTTCTGTCCATGCAGAATCCGCGGGTCACACCATCAAGTCCTTTTCAGTCCTTCTGCTCCAAACTGAAGGTTCATTCAGAACCGGTTCTGTTTGCTTCCAAAACAAATGGAAGAATTTCCCAGAAAGCACTGCTCTGAGTTTGGACTCATTTGAGGACCTGTGTGCTTCTTTCAACAAGTTTCAAGATGGAGGTTGTGATCTGCTGATCCCAAAGTGAGTAAACATCAGCGGGACCGGAGAGTTCCTCCTCCCGCAGACCTTACCGGACCGGAGCAACATCACCGCGGTTTACGGACTTTCGAACACTTTCCACGCGCGGCCAAAGGCTGCGGGGCTCTCTAGTTCTCCTGAAGCGACCCCCCACTAGCCCGGTGTGAACGTAGAAAGCCCCTTGAGCGGACGCACGCTCAGAACCGGGACACCTGGCGGAGACCCGCTCGGGGCGCAGACCGCGGTGGTCCCACCGATGCACGCGCCCGAACCTGCCTCCACACCCCCACCCACATGTCCCACCTGAGCGGAGCGCTCACCTTCACCATCGTTCCCGCGGACACCTGGATATGGAAGCGTCAGACTCGAACCCTGCTCCCGGGTTCGGGGGTGCAGCCGTCAGCTCCAGCGCTTCCTCTCCTCCGCTGCGTTTCTGCCTGCAGGCTCTGCCGACGTGGCGCTCTCCACGCACGCACGCACGCACGCACGCAGTCCACGCTCACTCATCAAACCGTTCAGTACAGCCTTTCCTTCCGTTGAAAACTTTCACAATAAAAGTCCGCTCCAACTTCCCACTGACTTGAGTCTGCAGCTAAAGGTTTAACTAGAACATATAGACATTAGGGGATAAAATCTGCAACTAAAAGGCAAAAAGTGGAGCAGGATTTCAATATTCATGGTCCTTTTAAAGAAGTTGAAAACTGTGTGATTTGGAAATCCAACTGTAAAACCAAAAATGTCCAATTTAAAGGCAGGAAGTTTGTGAAAGTTTCTTTTTGTCTTGTGAACATAGGATTGAGCGTGAAGGTGAGACTCTTCCTGTAAGCCCCAACCTTACTAAGCAGAACTTTGAGGCCATATTTTATCTTGGGTTGCAGGATCAAATCCTTCAGCTTTAGCATTGAAATCCCAGGTCTGAGTGGAACCACATAGATAAGAGGATCATGGGACAGAGGCACAGGTGGATGTGGCAGGAAAAGGACCACACTAACCCGAGGAGAAGCACCTGTGTCATCATGCAGATGGGTGGAGTGTATTTGCACAGACACCAGAGAAACACAAACTTCACAAACCGAGTGAAGCAACAAACTACGTCACAGGTTTGGACTCCCAAATGCATGAATCCATTGATTATTTCAGCTGGGAGCAACAAGAGAAACAGGAGTTCAACGGGTGACACAAAAACTCAACACCTTCAAATGTACAAATCACAATGTTTTAATACGTATAAAACAATACACACACGCGCGCACGCACACACACACACACACAAGTCCCCACATAGGGGAGTAAAAGTGGGACCTCCACTTCCATGACTCCTGGTTTGTGTCACTAAACGAAGGAGGTTCCATGTGATGCTGCTCCTCCACAGTCTATAGCCAACAAGAGTCTTTCTGTGCTCCAGAGCAAGTTCAGGTCCCAGGAGGATCAGTCCATCCCCCCAACGTCATGCTGTTTGTACGGCTGAGATACCAGAGTCCCTGCAGGAGGAGAAAAAGCTGGTAAAACGGGAGAAGAACCATCAGGAACCCTCGACCACCTGTGAGCAATGCCTTAGGAGAAAGGAGTTCTGACCACTTTAGGACAGAACCTTTCAATGCTAGCCTGCCACCTCTTCATCTTCTGCAGTGACGTACTAAAAACGAGCAAAACATCTGAGGAAATATAATATGGTTCTGTCTTCTGTTTTTCTGCCACAAAACAATATCTGAAAAACAAAAACGCTCTTCTTGATGGACACGATGGGTTTCCTCCACCATCAGCTCAACTGGAACTGCAGCGTGAGCTTAAGCTTCCAAGAAGAAACCGTTTTAAAGTTTGTTCAAACTTGAAGAAAAACTGTTTGCTTTCCTGATTTGTTTAGAAGCAGAAAACCCAATGAACCAAGCAAAGACTCTTTCTGAATTTGATGTCCAGGACATGAACGCTAGTTGTTCACGAAGTCAAATCTCTGCATATAAAGCGAATCTGAGTCCCAAGGCTCCATCTCTGTAAGGGAAGTTGTGATGGTGGAGCATCATCTCTGTCACAAACACACAGTAAGATAGAAGAGAGGAGGCAGCAGCAGCAGCACAGCTGCAGACAGGGGAGGAGCCCAAGCAGTGAGGCAGGGCCAGGAGGGTCAAGGGTCAAGCAGCAAGCAGATGTGAACAGATCAGCTACTCTGCAGGAAACTGAGCTGCACCGAATCCACCGTCATGAAGGCACACCAGAGCCCACATTCATGCGACAACAACAAGTCTGAGGAGGAGAAGTCACAGTCTGAGGGGAAAACATCTTCCCACAGGAGTCAGTGAAATGTGGACTGGGACCTCAAAGACAAACCCTGTGGAGGTCAGAACATGTCGAACCCCCAAATCTGAACCCATGCCGTTCACATTTCTGCACGCTTGTTTTCATGCAGACGTCTCTTTGTAGACTTCAACCTGCAGTGAGTGTGGTGTGAATGGACCTGTGCCCCCGCCCTTATTTATCCCCAGAAGGTGCATGTTAATGAGGAGAAAATGTGGAAACAGCAGCTTTGGTCAGTCAGTCAGTGAGGACACAGATGACTGTGTACGTATGCGTACTGTGTTTTTAGGTTTATATGAACATGTGCACAAACCCATCTTCTTCTGCAGAATTTTCCTTCACTTGCTTAAAGTTTTTCTTTTTTTTTTTTAAAAGTGATTCAATGTTCCCACAGGTGCCCTGGACCTTGTTTCTGTGTCCTGAAGCTTCTGGGAGGTTTCAAAGTTTGAAAAAATTAAAGCTTGTTCTGAATTTTGAGATACAAAAAAAGATTAAGCTTCAGAACTTTCAAAGAATCAGAGGCTAAATTGGGCAGCACCTTTGTTGCAGGTTCGTTTTATCTGCACTCACATCCAGCTTGGGTTAAAAGACTTCACAGATCTAAGCAGGGTCTTTGCTTGAGCGCACACACATGCAACTGATGAAGCTCCTTGGATGGGAGGTCACATGGATGAATGAGAATCGACATCCCCATCATGAGAATCATGGACAGGACAGAGGAGGACTGTAACCTTTGGGTTTGCACAGTTCCCAGGTTGCCATGGTGACAACTACAGCAGACCGCTTTGTCCACACGTGTGAGGACAGTCCGTGTTAAACATAGCTGCAGAACCTCTGTCCACATCTGTGACTGACTCCAGACGCGGTGGAGGAAGATGTTCGTGACCTCCAGACTGTGGCTTCGGTGCTCCCCCAGGGAGCTGGAAGGTGGGGGGAAAGCAGCACAGGGGTGAGATGCTGGGAGCAGACTGCTGAAGAGTCAGCCAGACTAGCAGGGCAGCATGGCAGCAGAGCCTCCACACTCAGCAGCAGGAGTGGGGGCATGCTTACCTGTGGCTAGTCCCCCCTCTGCCCTGCACTTCATCCCTCCTCCTCCACCCAATCCTCCTCCTGGGGCAGAGGAGCCCAGGGCTTCGGCCCCCACAGGAAAGGAGGGCCGTTCACCCTTGTAGGGCTTGGGCCTGAAGGGGAAGTCTTTGTCTTTACCTTTGGAGCCTTTGGGCCGACCCGCTGTCTTCTTCTTTGACTTGCCATCCCCCTTCACTCCCAGCAGGGGGTGCACCTCTGAAGAAAAGAGGGTAAAATGAGGTAAAAAGCCACAGAGGGGGGCACCACAATATCATTTGGAATCCAACCCCACCGCTGACTCAAACAGACAGAAAACAAGCCAATAATGATTGAAGCCTCTTCCCAGGAGCTTCATTTTGTTCTATTATCAAAGAGTGGAAAGCTGCAAACTGGGGGGGGTAGTCTCTCACCATCACTCGGCACCCCCTGCAGTTCAATCACAGTAGTGCGAGCCTTCTTTTTGGTGGGACCTCCTTCTGAGGAAAGTTGCCGCTGCTTCTTGTCGCTGCCAGCCAAAGGATCCTCTGGAGTTGCCGCCTGAACCGAAGCATCTGGGGGGGGACCGAAAGGGTTTTCCTCTGGATCCTCCACCTCAGGGGCAATGGGCAGATACAGCAGGGCCTTGCAGTCCTCCATCTCTTCATCACTGCAGAAACAAACATGGTTGAGAGGCATTTAGTGAGCATGGAGCCGTGTGTGCACAGCTCCAGCAGTAGCCTTTCACAGGTCATTTGGTCAGGTCATTACATCACAGGAAGCTGACGTCTCCACAATCATCCGTTTGAATATTCAGACAAAAACAAAGCAGTTTCAATGTGTTCATCAGTCTTTTCTCCCCCCATACAGTTTCACACTGGATTGAGAATAATGTGTGGGTCATATCATTGTTACAATATCACCTGAAAACAATTTCCCCACTGTTAGAAACGAATAACACTGTTTGCCTAAGATGGTATAAGATCAGCAATATCAATTGTGTTGGTAATCATCTAAACCAGAGGACAGGGGTATTGAAAGTACGGTCAAAGTCACAGGTTTGCTGGGTGTTCTTGGTCTTTTTACCTGCTACAAAATGCAACAATGGGATCCACAGTGGTCACATCCACCTCTTCATCCTCTGCTGCGTCTGCACCTGCAAGGCAAACATGGCACACACCAAGAGACTGTGATGAGTTCTGGATGTGAGAGCTTTAACTGATGAGTATAGAAAAAGAGCTGTCCGGCACTGGAGATTCATTTCTTATAGTTGACTTTTTTGTGAGTCTTGCTTGTCTGAAGATGTTTCTGTAGCCAGCTTCCCTCAATGATGACTATGCTACACATACTCTATATAACTGGGGGGGGGGTTTAAAAATGTAACTTTTTTTATTTTACAATAATTTCTAGTTCTAGAAATAATCCATGTAAATAAAGTGAAGTGATTTTCATGAACTACAACATAGAATTGTTTCCTAACCCGTCTGCTCCGGTTCACTTTTGTCTTCATCTTCAATATCAAACTCAGATTCCCGCTCTTCGTACTCCACATTCTCATCCAGCTCTTTAAAGTCTGGAGCGAAGGCGCTCCAGTTTTCCTGAAAAAACAAAGAATAACCCATGAATAACCCATAGCCCTGCAGGATCAGAAGCTGGAAGCTCACCCATCCTCCAGTTTGTACATTTAAAACAGAGTAAAGGTGATTCTAAGCAAAGTTCTCCAGTGTTTCACTCATGCATATCCATCTTCTCGGGACACGTACCACTTGGTTCTGTGCCCAGATGGACACGACTCCACTGGAGATGGAGGCGATAATCGGTCGGACCGGATGCCACTAAAAGAGGTGAGATGAGGAAAGAGGGTCTGTTTCAAAAGCACAGCATGGACCTGGTTTCCTCTGGGACCATCTTCATCTTAGCCTAATGCTGCGTTCACACCGCCCTAAGCAATCCTACGCTCAAGCCACCACTTTCAATGAGAAGTCCGTGTAAACACGTGTGTGCGCGTTTCAGGCTTTTGTGCTGAAATCTCATCCATTCACGTGTCGCTGCTCAAAAACAGGTGGACAGTGAAGGACAACTAAAAGTTCAAATAGGTGGAATTTTTGACCAATCAGGGGCTCAGATTTGGTAGTGAGGTATGGATGGCGTCCTTTACACAGAAATGTCAACTGTTTAAAAATTGATCATGGAGCAAAAAGAAATGATGGCGGTTTGTGTCTGACTGTAATTACGTTTTTACAGCTGCAAAAAAATTCACCAGATTTGCACCACCTTGATATCTCTCACAGGGCGTTCCAGCTGTGAGTATCGGATAATGACACTCCAGTCTAAACGCTGTATGCTAAAAGCGCATTCGTTCAGCGCGTTCTTGAATGGGAGGCACATGTTTGGTGTGAACGCAGCATAAAAAGCTACGGTGTGATACACTCTGGAAAACGTCCTTACAGCGACGTCCAACAACAGCTCTCCTCTGGTTCCATGCAGAATCTTCACCAGATTGCCGATGCTCTTCTCCCAAATGTAGAGAGCATGCTGCCTGGCTGAACCAGCCACAATGTACTCCCCATCTCCAGAGAAACAGCAGCGCTTCCATGGAGTCCTGAGGGCGGAACACCCATGAACATGGGATGGAGATATGCCCCCAAAGCAGAAACAACCTCCTCTGGGAATGTGTTGGAGTTCACTCACCTGTTTACCAGGTCCTGCAGTTTCTGCATGGGTTCTGGCTCACCATCCCTTCCACAGGTCAGGATTTCTCTGCCATCATACACTCGAATGATCCGATCTGCTGTGTTTATGAGGAAGCAACTGCATTGAAAAACATGGGGGACAAACCTTAGTCCAGAACCTGCACAAGAACCGCTGAATGAACAGCCAAACAGCTCCAGTGACCACAACACATCAGTGAGGCTGCTCCTAATTACAATAAGTAGAAACTCCGGCTGCAGCAGGAGTCGTGCTCCCGTTCTCCTGTAAAAGGGTCGGACCTCTGAGTATGAAGGACACATTAAGTGGAGGAAGTACATGTTTGATCACTTGCTGATTCTGCACGTTTGCCCCCCTGAAAAGAAACTGACAGTCTGTCATCCTAACAATAGGTCCATGATAAAAATCCCAAAGAAAATTAACCAATTAAAGAATTTATAAAAATGTATCTGCATTTCATTGAAGGAAACCAACTGTTTGATCCCCTAGAAACCGTTAGGAGTTCTGCTTCTCATAGACCAGTTAGACTCTCTTAATCAATCTGTCACCTGAGTTGAAGACACCGGTTTGCAGAAAAGACACCTGTCCACAGGATCAGTCCATCAGACTCCAAACTCTCCAACACGGGAAAGACTAAAGAGCTTTCTGTGGATTTGGGAGAAGGTTGTGGACCCACACAAGGCCCGGAATGGACTACAACCCCATCAGCAAGAAGCTGGGGGTTAAGGGGACAACTGTTGCTGCAACATCACCATCAATCCACCTTTAGGTCTGGGGCTCCAAAGCAGATCTGACCTGCTGAGGCTTCCATGATCATGAGGACAGAGAGAAATCTGCCAAAAACATGATCTCAAAGCAGCTGGAACCACAGTCACCAAGAAAATCATTGGGAAGACTTCACCCTGCAATGGTTTAACATCTTGCAGAGCTGCTTCAGGAGTCACATGTGCAGGCCCACCTGACGTTTGTCAATGAATAAATTCATGATCTAGAGAGTGACTGGGAGAAGGAGCTGTGGTCAGACCAGACCAACATGGAGCTCTTTTCCATCAACTCAACCCGTTGTGTTTGGAGCAAGAGAAAAGCTGCCCATGACCCCAAGAACACCATCCCCATTGTCAAGCATGGATGTCAAAACATTATGCTAAGTCAAGTCAGGAGGTTCCAAATGGGGGATGGATGGGTCTTCCAACAGGATGACGACCCAAAACATACAGCTAAGACAACCAAGGTATGACTGAGGTAGAAGCAGATCAAGATCATGGAGAGGTCCAGCCAGTCTGTGGACCTCAATCCTATAGAATACATATGTGACAGCCACCAAAGCTGAATGATTTAGTCATTTCTAAAGAAGAGAGGACCAAAATCCCTCCTGATCTGTGCAGAAACATGCTCATCAACTATAAGAAACAGATGACTAATGTGCTTTATGATAAGAGTTTTCCCACTAAGTCTGTCCAGCAAAAGAGTTCAAATACTTATTTTCCCCATTCATCAATTTTCTTGTGCTGGATCATGGGAGCAGCAGTCTAAGCAACGATGCCCAGACTTCCTTCTCCCCACCCACTTCCTGAAGCTCTTCTGGGGGGACCCCAAGGCCGTCCCAGGCCAGTCGAAAGACGTAGTCTCTCTGGTGTGTCCTGGGACTTGGGTCCCCCAAGATGGTGAGACATGCCCTGAACAGAGACGGGCCTCCAGGAGGCATCCGGACCAGATGCCAGAGCCACCTCAAGTGGCTCTCCTTAATGTGGAAGGGCAGCAGCTCTGCTCAGAGCTACTCCTATTTCTGAGGGAGCGCCCAGCCACCTTACCACCTTTTCATCACAGCGGTAATCAAAAATCCCACACCGTCACAGCTCTGCTCCAGAGCCGTTTTTCAGGGGGAAACCTTTCATTACAGTTCTCCCTCACTCCGTAACACCAACATGAACGCACACCCCCAACACACTAGTGTTCTCTCTCACGCTGCACGTGCTCCCTCCTCCTACACACGCAGCGCTGACACACATCCTCGTTCTACAACCCCTATATAGTCACTTGATTAGTTAGGATTTTTAGTACTTAGTTGTTACTGTTATTTGTTAATAAACAATACTGCATTGTAGTCATTCATTGTATTCATTTGCGATTGCGGCCGCCGGGGGATTTAGTGTTCGCCGACAGAGATGGGGTGTGTGTGTGGTGGCCGGTTAACCGTGGTCACCGCGGTGACCAATAATCCCACACCGTCACAGCTCTAGTACAACGCTTTTCTACCTCCCTAAAGGCCCAAAGCGCTTTACAGTCACAGTCACTATTTGATGCCAAACACCGGCGCCAACCTTCTGCCAGAGGCAAAGTGGGGTTCAGTGTCTCACCCAAGGACACTTAAAACACATGCAAGGCGCAATCGAATCTGCAATCTTCCAATCAGAGATCACCGCCGTAGCCTTGCACCACGGCCGTCCCACCGTGTTCATAAATTCTTGATTGTGTCTTGATTTTTTTATCTCTCACTGTTCAAATGAACCGACCATTAGGATTAAAGACTGTCAGTTTCATTTTAGGTGCTCAAACCTACAAAATTAGCAAAGGATCAAACATTTATTTCCTCCGCTGTAAGCTGCATTTGGGGTTTTCTGAAGGCACTTTTAGATCCAATGTAAAGGTAATCCAGAGGGTTAATCCTATAAAACAGTGTTTTATTTTTGAACTGAAGGTATTTGCAAGTCAAGTCTGAGTTAGGTTTGTGTCCTCCACATTTCCATCTTAAATCAAGGAGACATTTCCCACCTGCCCTTCCGGGCAAACTCAATGGATTTGATGGCGGTTGTGTTGCTGGTCCCTGTTGTCACTCTGAATGAAGCCACCAGCTCCTGTGTGTCTGTGCTTAGCACCAGAATCTGCAACACAAGCAGAAACACGTGTAAGAACCTTTTTACTACAGATTCATTCAAACATGGAAGCCGTTTCCCATTAGATTCCTGTTGATACTCTAGAACTTTTCTGCAACAGTAAAATAAAAGTTTTTTTGTGTCCAAAGACAGAAAACATCAGTTTTTACCTTTCCTTTAGCATTGCCAGTGTAAATGTACTCTCCTCGTCTGTCAAAAGCTGCCACCACATTCAGGTCTGAGTCATCGTCCACGGGCAGGACGACGTGTTTGGAGTCAGACAGCGTCAGCAGGACTGGTGCCGACTTCATTGGACACACCAGCACTTTGTCCCTGAAACACGACCACAGATTCAAACGCTAAAAGTCTGGAAAACATGTGACTGCAGACAAAAAGCTGCCTCTGTTGCTGGGGAAGACCTACATGTCTCTGGGGTGGCACTGCAGTTTCAGGATGGGTGAAGGAAAACGAAACCTCTGGTCACAGTCTCCTGTCAGCACGTCCCACTGTGACACAATGTTGTCCGTGGAGGCGCTCACCAGTTTGTGTCCGTCCCGACTCCAACTTGTTCAAAAACACAAAAAGCCCTCTTTCAGATTATTCTGTGCGTTCCAACCACGGTCCGCCCTGCTCGAACACGCCTGCCTCTGATGGCAGCCATCATCAGGCTTCCGCAGAGGTTGATGACGCCCTGAACAAGGTGTACTTATGAAGGGAAACATGGAGAAGATCCACGCCAGAGTCCCCCCAAGGCCAGGGATGGGAAGTACTGATTCATGCAGCCATCAGAATCTCATTAGGAACAGATCATCCATTTAATTCTGTAGTGGTTTTTTTTCTAAACACCTTTTTATACGTACATGAAAGGAGCCTCCTCCTCCTCCTTCTAAAGCTGAAGCCAAATGTTTAGCGTTACTTTGTTTGAACATTCATTCATTTTTTATACATTCTTAAAAAACGTTTCCAAATATGTCTAAATAGTAGGGGTGTAACAGTACACTAAAATCTCAGTTCGATTTAGTATTTCATAGAGGCTCAGTTCGGAACATTTTATGTATTTTTTCGATACAAAAAAGGCAGAAAAAAAATTACTTACAAATTGCATTAATTTGTTTTATGTAACAATAAATAAAATTGACCTATGTAGGCGATCTGCTACATAAAATATAATTATTAGCTGCCAGGAACCAAAAACGTTGGATACTTAACACTGGCCTGACTTTTTCTTGTAGACTCGATTGTTCCAGTCGGTGATGCAGTTTTAAGTTGGTTAACAGATTAGATGTGTTACTGTGTTACACTATCTTTGTGTAACAATGTCAACACACAGCATTTGACTTATCCAACTTCATGGATGCTGACCACAAAGCTGAAGTGTTCCCCCCACACAGGAGAGCGTGAGGAGATGGGGGGGGGGGGGGGGTCCTCAAGCTCTGGCCTTGTGTCTGCATTAGCCATATGTTGACATGCTCACTAGCACCCCCGTCTCGGCGGACAGTTGATCCATTTGGGGGAAGAAGAAAAAAGGAACAAAATGGTACAAAAGTAAACTGAACCGAAACGGTTCAATACAACTACCTATACAGTTACACCCCTAGTAAACAGTCACTGGCTTGGTGGAAGTGACATTTTAGCAAAGCATCACTGAAAGCTAAGATACATAAATGTCTAACAGGGAGGATAAAGAAATGACCCCCTCCGGTGGGAAACGCAGGACAGCAGTTGGTAGAGATGAGATGGTGCCACTGCTGCAGCGTTGCTTTCTTTTGTCTTTGGCTATGCATATCCTTTCACAAGTTTTATGACACCACTGCAAAAGCATTCCAGATGCATCTTTAAAAATGGATAAATGTTTGCCTATAGTTACAAAAATTCTGAACAGAAATCTTATCAAAGTAAAATTACACAAATGTTACCAAAAATAGCTAATTAAAAGTTGCCAAAACTAAAAAGAAAACACAGTACTAAAGTACAAATACTCTGAAATAACTTTGCCACTTTTAATTATCAAGAAACACCAGATAAGCAGGTCTATCCCCACCCTTCTCATGATCTCACCAGAAAGATGAGGAAAGACTTCTTATACTGACATTTCAAAGGAAAGACAAGGTACAAAAGTAGTTTTAAAATGAAATAAAGAAACACTAGCCGCTCACTTTCTATATATATCCACCTTGTTTGCATTTCAATACTGATAAATATAATGACAGCAACCACTGGAGATTTGTGTACAAAGGCTTGATGAGGCAGTTGTTTCAGGAGAGGCACCTTACCACAAAGAGCAGACAGGATGGATGTGTGCACTGATAATTTTGGCAATTCCTCGTGTGAGGAAGTCCCAGATGACAATGCGGCCATCGTTGCAGCCAACAGCCAGCAGGGTTCCCCAGCGGTTGAAGGTGCACGTGAGCGCCATGCTGATACAGTCCAGAGTGCCATCCGCCTCCTACAAACAATCACATTTATTTTGCAAATCACATGAAGGGCGTTTTTGGGTGATTTTCAGAGCACAGCAGTCTAATTATCATGAGATCTTTATGATTCAAAGCTGGTGGCTCACCTCCGGGTAGTTTTGCCCAAATGACTCTAAAAGACAGACAACAAAAAGATCAATTCTATACTGAAGCAGAGTGACAGAACACATTGACCTGGCATTTCAAAAACCTAGAAGACATTTCTCCATACTCAAACCCAATACTGAGACAGTATTTGAGCTACTGGTCAATTTAAGAGTTTGAAGCATCAGCTACTAAATTCTTAAATGCAAACTAATGTAAAAGACGGGGAACAAAGTTTGTTTCAGCCGATGTGTAGGTTCGGTTCAGTCTGACAGATAAACCATCTTCAACAGCAAAACGATAAAGTTGAGGAGAAACATGGATGAACATCTCTCCCTCTCTTTTGTTGACATTTCTAGTCTCATCACCCCACTGAGATCAACAGATAAGCTCCATCTACAGCAGGCATGTCCAAAGTCTGGCCCGTGAGGCAAAGGTGTCCAAATTTCCACCAGCCCACAGGCTCCTGTCAAAACATATAAAATATGCGACCCCAGCAGTCTGTCAGAACTGTGATTTCTTGATCATGAATGGCTACATTCTGTTATTAGCCTTTGTAAACTTGATGCAGCAACAACCTGACCTTCAGAGCCTTAGAGGCCAAACGTTAAGACGAGATTCATTCTTATTCCTGATTCGTTCTTGTGAATAAGATCATTATATGTGTTATTGTCCTGTTAACATGATTTAAAAGTATAAGTTTATAGTGAGCATTTAATATTAAATAATATTTAACATTTCATACAAACCCAGACTTATTGTTGACAATTTTTTCCCCAGACAGACTTTTTCTTTATTTTCTTTCTACTCTTCAAATATGAAATTCAGAGTAATTTTGGTAAACATTCATTTAAATTTATCTCTGTTCTATGTGAAGACAATAATAGTATCCAATGAAACAATTTTCATTAACTAACCCGTTTGCATGTATTGTTAATATAGCCTCAAAGGTTGCAGGCTGAATGGTTGGCCTCACATTTTCACCCAAATCTGACCCTTCATGCCATGGAGAAGGTTTTGGATCTATGCTGCACCAGACACACAGAACTGAACAAACTTCTCTGGATAGAAACGATACAAATATTTCTCTGCGTCTTGACATCGATTGCACAGAGGACAGTCCAATTTAAATCCATATTATAATTCTGGGAAGTCAAACGCAACTTGTTAACTCCAAGGTTTTTGTTAACTTGTGGTCTGTTTTTCTTATATTCATTGAGCTTTGCTGGTTTACAATAAACGGTGACTTGATGATTTCAAAAGTAAGACTTCAATCTCTATAAGCCGTTCAAAGCTTGATATGTTTGAACGCGATGGACACAAAAACAATGCATGATGATCCCAGCATGTTACCTAAAAGCTAACGTGAGGAGCCAACTCTCGCTGTCCTACTTCAGTTTAAACAAACATTCAGCAAACATAAGAAAATTCAGCTTAGAACAAAGTCAAAATAACAACGTTACACGTTTTATTACATTTTGAAGAAATATTTATATCGTTTGCATTGAAACACCACTGCAGTTTTGCTGTTAGCATGCTAGGCTGCTGTTATGCTAATCACAACAAACGAAGCTACGTGCGGACACATCACCAAACTACAGACATGGAAACAAATAATGTCAATTACCGAGCAGTTCCAGGTTCATTGTTGCAAATCTGTGAGTTTACAATCCGGTAATGACTTGAGAAGAGCAAGTACTTCACAGCATTTATCTAGTTTTGCTTGACATCTGCTCCAACTAAAAGATGTGGCGCCGAACCTCCAGCAAGGACCCCGGCGGTGCGGCCCGAGATATGCCTTAACAAAATGCACCAACGAACGGGGACAAGTCTTTCTTTCTTTCTTTCTTTCTTTCTTTCTTTCTTTCTTTCTTTCTTACTTTCTTTCTTTCTTTCTTTCTTTATGTCTGCTTCGTGTCTGCTTTGTTTTTTGTACAGTGTGTCTTTAATTTAATGTGATTATTAAAGTTTTTGTAAAAAAAATCTTTCTTTTATTTCCTTCTTTTTCTTTCTTTCTTTTTAACAAATTTTATTAAAATTATGAATTTATGAAAATTGTTAAATTGATTGACTTTTGATGATATTACTTCACTAGCTCCTAAAATTGATAAATTGATTCAAAAATCTTTCCTAATGTAGCATAACTTTGCACATGTTTTTAACTTTTGATATTTGATGAAATTTTGCTAAGAAAATTCCTGAAACAGTGTTGTGTCTATTTTACTGGTATAGTATTATGTTTTAAAGCACATGAATGACTTTTAAAAGTAACATAATTTGCATATATTTCAGATGCTGCATTTGCCATGTTGATTTCTAAAATAGTTATTTTTGACGTAGTACTTAAGTAATTCATCTTTGGCATGTGCTTTATTGATACCTTATGATTCTTAATTCTGTCTGATAAAACCTAGGAACCGGATATTGATAAATCATGTAATAAAATGGTTATAGTATAATGGGGTGGGATTATATAAGTTCACTTCCTCCCACTCCCTTTCAAGCAATATTTATTAATTATGTCTAATTATCCTAAGTTTGATTAGTTACCGTATGAATGTATAACTGATGATTATATTGCTTTTGTGTATTATTTCTATTTGATTGCTTGAAATAAACCATTTCAAATCAAATCAAAATCAAAAAAACAAATTTTATTAACAAAAGTTGATATCCATACACATCATCAGAAGAACACAAAGAAAATGAACAAAGGGGGAAAAACATATACAGTGGATGAGAATACATTATAATCTTACAGCACATTTGAGTCAATTTCAGCAATGAAATGGGGGAAAGTTCAATGTATCTCCAGTTATTAAGATTACATTTTGTAAATAAATCACAAGTTTTAATAGTTTTTCAATTCTTTTAATTTTTGAGAGGTTCACTGTACATTTTTATTTTCACAAATGAAAAGTAAAGACAGTATCATGTAGGTATATTTACAATCATGGAATTTGGCTAGAAGAAAAAAAAATTGAAAAAACTTGTTATTTTCCATTTCTTCAAAAGAAAATCCTATAGTATTATGCCTGCAACAGAGACAAATATAATGAAGAATATTTTTTTCCAGCAAGTTTAGTACACCAGTTCAAAATGTTGTGGTACATGAACAGATCCCAAATGAATGTATAACGGTTTCCAGAAGACTATTCCAAAAAGAACAGCTGGGGTCGATATCCACACCAATAATGACAGTAAAAGCTACTTTACTCCAATGCTGTTGTTTGACCACAAGTCTTTTCTGGCCAGCTGGTCGTCTTTGACAAAGTCTCGGTTAAACTGCAGGATTTCTCCTTTGTGGAATGCTGAGTCCTTCATCATTTTCCAGACTGAGTCCTGATGATCTCTCCTTGGTAACCCTTGTGCTATCCTAGGCACTTTAACATTGGGAGTTGGGTCATCTAGACCCACTAGACAGTGCTCTGAACCTTTTTTCTTCAATGGTTTGTGATCTTCACTGGTGTCCATGGGTTACATGAAATCTTTCCACCTTTATCCACCTTTGCCATGGTAGGGAGAACACGTCAATGGAAGGGGGGGGTCATCTAAAATAGCACAAGGGTTAAATGTTAGCCTGCTCAAAGGCTTCTCTCCTTTCTTTCCTCCAATGTGGTGGATTGGGTCAACCACGTCTACAACTTTCTCTTTGAGAAACAACAGCCTCATTCCAAAAGATTTCCACAAGTCTTTTATACAGGTATATATATATTACATTGTTTTCCAGGTATGCTAATGTACTTGTGTGGGTATAAATGCATTTATAAAGACAATGGACTCTTTTTTGCTCTCATGGTTCTGCTCCCCCTTATTAATATCTTTAGAATGCTTTATTATCTTTGCCTTTAATAGATTAGAGTTGTGGTTATGGTGGTGTAGTGGATATCACTTGCTTCACAGTGACAAGGCTGTGGCTCAAATCCTGGTTGGGCTCTTTCTATGCAGAGCTTCTATGTTATCCTCATTCATGCGGTGGTTTTCTCTGACTTCTTCCCACAGTCCAAATATATGCTTTATAGATGATTTGGTTATCTCTAAGTATCAAACTCAGGCCCGCAGGCCAAATTTGGCTTGCAGTGTAATTATAATTGCCCTGCGAGATCATATCAAATGTGAATTAGAGCCGTGGTATACACTGTACCGCTAATACTAGCATTGCTAGTATGTTGTCAAAACTGGCAAGTGCTCCTTTTTTATGTTAACAGTCATTGACAGCCATGTTCCAGTCACCCTCCACAAAAATGCCCAAATGAAAGATGGATACCAGGAGCTTTCAAGACAGGAAGGAGGCAGGTTATCTGTTCACGTAAATAAATGACAGACCTGTTTGTCTTCTGTGCTGAGCTAACGTGGCTGTAACGAAAGAATATAACATAAGAAGACACTATATGAAAAGGCTAAAGATTACATATCAGTTGCAGGAAATTTTTCAATAAATATTGAATTTGGCCTGTGGAGAGCCGGTTTAGCTCATGCTGGTTTGCGGCGCCTTCCGTCCGTGAAACCGGGGTTAAAATCCGGGCTGCTCCCTGTTCCCTTTTCTACTTCTGTGCCGGTCCCAAGCCCGGTTGCCTTGAGAGGGTTGCATCAGGAAGGGCATCAGGCGTAAAACATTGCCAAGCTTACCATGCGACTTGTTCGCTGTGGCGACCCCTGATGGGAAAAGCCAAAAGAGGACAACATTGAGTTTGGCCTGTGATTTTTGATTCACTGCTTTATTTTGGCCCACTGTGAATTTGAGTTTGACATCCCTACTCTAAACTGTCTGTAGGTGTAAATGTGAGTGTGTATAGCTGTCTGTCTTTGTGTTTCCCTGCGGAGGACTGGAGACCTCACAGTAGCTGGGTAGGTCCCCGAAACCCTGTGAATCTGAGAGTTTAAGTGGGCTTATAAAGGGGATGGATGGATGTAGCATGCACATAAAGATATTTTTGTGGAGTTTTATTTAGGTTTGTTGTCATCAGGAAAATTATTCAATCTTTTTTTTTTACCGGTAGTGCCCTGTAGTGCTGAGGTGTTTTGCTGAATCATCTAATCTGCCAACATGTTTCTATCCATGTCCTTGATCACCCAGATCTGCTGCACATCCTTCTGTCTCTGTTTCTTTGCTTCACTTGTACACCTTTACCTCTCCCTCATTTGTTTCCAATTTGTCATTCAAGTCCTCATCCGCTCTTTGTTTGGTCTTTGGGTTAGGGTTAGGGTTGAGCTGCATCTCCCTGTTCTTCTGTCCCATTTTTTCTTAGTAAACCTTTTCCTCTTAACACACTCCTGAACTTCTCCATTCCACCACCAAGTCTCTTTGTCTGCCTTCTTCGCTTCACCTGACTCACCAAACATCTCCCCCAGTCTCCTTGATTACTTTAGTTGTAGCTGTTTGATCATCTGGAAGACCCTCCTGATCTCCAAAAATCTGTTTCTACTCCACCCTAAAAACCATACATCACTCTTACTTTTTTAGCTTCCACCACTCTATTCTCTGAAGAACAAACACAAGCTCACGAGCGCGTTGAGACAGTGCTACTGTGTACCTATCAGACTGTTTGCCAAATCTTGCAGTTGCTATAGCAAGTCCAAGCTAGCCCCTGGCCGCGCCTGAATCAGGGGCAAGACTGTTGACTTGACGGATGTCGAGAACCCAGTCATTGACACCCTTCACCAGGAAGACATGCCAAAGAAGTCCTGGCTAAACAAGCTGGTTGTTCATACAGCGCTGTGTACAGGCATATGAACAGCAAAATTAAGAGGAAGAAAAAACTGGAGGGAAAATATATGATAAAATATTGACACATTTCACTCAGACAACTCATGCAGTAATTATATTTATTTTCACATCTTTTCTTTTGCTTTCACATTCTTTGTTTGACAGTCACATTCCTTTAAGTTTAAATTTCACATTCTTTTTAGTTTGCATTTCACATTCCTTTAAAATTGGCATTTCACATTCCTTTAGTTTGGCATAAGACTCCATGCAATTCCATGAGACAAACTTCCATAAACCTTTGGGTAATAACTACCCCCAATGGAGCTCACAGGTGGACGCCGGGGAGGAGGGTGGGGCGCCAAACGCAGCGCTTCAGTAAAGAAGGATGAACAGCTTACACACTTGGACTTAAATAGGACGAGGAACAGGTGACTTGATTAACTGAACCGCCCTAGGGGAGTAACCAAAGTAAACGCCTGCCTGAGTCATCTGCCCGAAATGCTCCCAAGGTTGCTCACTTCACAAGATAAAAAGATAAAATAATCAGACAAGTAAATAAAAACACCTTAATAGACAGATATACAGTACAGACCAAAAGTTGAAAATTGTAGATTCACACTGAAGGAAACAAAACTATGAATGAACACATGTGGAATTATATACATAACAAAAAAGTGTGTAACAACTGAAAATATGTCATATTGTAGGTTCTTCATACTAGCCACCTTTTGCTTTGATTACTGCTTTGTACACTCTTGGCATTCTCTTGATTTACTGTCTGTATAGATATTCATTCAGCCAGGCACATTTATCAAAGTAATAGGGAGAAAAAACTTTCACCGTGATGCTCAGATTTACTAACTACTTTGATCAATATCAATGCTCACTGAAAAAAACACAGCAAATAATGATTCTGATAAAAATATTATTTAATCCCCTTTCAGTATTTTCTTATATAAACGATTACTTTCCAGGAAAAATGATGATGCCTGACAGATTATTGTTGAGGTCAAACGTAAAGGAAGTTTTATTTTGAAAGTATGGTCGGAAGTGACGCAGAACGGACCGGACGAGGTGTTGTAGTTCCTCCTCGGTTTTATGTGGAAATAAACTGGTGAGCAGGTCGCGGGAGCGGTGGTGGCTCCTGTGCGTGGACGCGCAGTGTTTTGGTTCTTCTTGTTCATAAACAGGAACTGAGTTCGGGGCTTCTTATAGGATGGAAGTGGACAAAATGGACGAAAACGACTGGAAGTACCACGGAGAAGGAAACAAGAGTCTGGTCGTCTGTCACGTACAGGTGAATCAATGTCGGCTGTTAGCTCGAAGCTAGACTCGGCCGGGCTAACGAACGCTGATGGACTTACGTCCACCGCACACATGGCTCAGCGAACCTCAGGCTCTCGTTCTAATGGCTCTCTAGCTGAAAAACATTGACGGTGTTGTTTAAGTTTGGGGAAATGCTAGCTGAACTGAACTGTCATCTCACTAAGCTAGTCTGCGGCAGCATCCTATTCTCATCGGGGTTCGAACTGTTCTCCAATCGCTGCTGTAAGGTTGGGCTTTAGCTTCCGGTCTACTTTCCTGGTCCAGTGATCAGATGAGTAACGGGCCGAGTTTTTGACTCCTGCCGTGGGACCTGTCTGCCGTGGGACCTGTCTGCCGTGGGACCTGTCTGCCGTCTAAGCGCCGCGCTCGCTCTTTGAGCGCAGCGTGAACGGGCACGCGCCCTTTGCCTTGCGTGACATTCACGGGGTCACTGATGGAAGAAGGTGACGGACGTTAGTCATTGTGACCAAGCTGCAGATACTTACTAAAGATAGCGAGAGAACAGGAAGTGGATTGTTTCTGAGAGGAGTCGGGGCTGAACGCAAATCTCTTCAGACAAACGGAGGTAAAGTAAAGGAGGTAAAAGATACTTTACCTCCATTACTCAGGAATGTTGATGCTGGTATGAAAACACGACAAATGTTTTAGGAATACAAAACCAGAGAAACTAGTTTCTTTCCTGCAGCCGTAACCATGGTTACCATGGATCATGCAGGGCAGTTAGACTGCAGGGTTCAGCAACATTCTCTGGTCCAAAATCAGTCTCTTCCTCTAACAGCACATCTGTAGCTAAAAGCCAAAGCCACAGTCAGTGGACCTGTGTTTTGTAGGTAAAGTCTTAGTTCCAACAATGTCTTGGAAGAAAATCTTGCTGTTTGGAGGATTGCTGGTCAGATTTGAGGCGTGTTCGGCCGCTGTACTGCTCGTGACGTCCCCCACAGACAGATGTGCTTCTAACGCCATCAGAGGCACGGTGACGACAAAGATGAGCCAAGCACACATCTCTGTTTGCTTCTGCTGTGTGAGAAAATGTGTTTTTTACAGCAGCAGTTCCGGTCATAGAGGGGTCGGCCTTTGTTCAGGACAAGAGTTAATCCTGTCGCATTTTGACTCATTTGACTAAGACTCAGTCTGAACTTGCACACTGACGCACACACACCTTGGAAATGTTGAGAATTTTTCCTGACACACCCCAGACTTTACAGATCTGCTCTCAGCTGCAGCGTGGGAAAACTTCAATGGTTCCTAAAAGGAAGACGGATGGAGGTGTCTGAATGGACTCTGCACAGAATGGCTGACATCAGTACAAAGGCAGAAGAAACGTGGAGATTATTCACGTTGTTGGATTTCAAAGAGCAAAGTGTTTTCCTCCTTAGTGTATTTCAACTTTTTCACACTTTCCTCTGTGAATGTCAGTCTGACAAAGAAAGGCAACATGTCAATAACACAACATAGAAGAGAGTTGTCTAACCCTCCTTGCTATAGACTTGATGTCTGTGAAGCTGCTCATTAGTAGTTCTAACCAAATCCCTTCTGTGTTTGCAGTTCCCGAGGGTTTTACGCTTGCTCAAGTATCCAGCAGCAGACTCAGAAAACCCACCGCAGGTAGGAAACACATCTTCTAAAGCTTTTTACTGCTCAGGACCAAGAATCTTTGTTCATTTATGATGCAGGGTACCACATTTATGATGTCACAACTTTGAAGAACAGTGCTCTGGCACATTTAGTGATGTCAGCAGATCCGTACAGCAACAGTTCTCTGAACCGCGCTTTGAACCGTCTCCGGTTCACTTAACCGCGTTGAGCACAGACTGAAGCAATCCCAGCAGAAACATCAACTGGACTCTGGGTTCAAACACTCTCATGCCAGACGGACTGCATGCTCAGAGGCTTTGGAGGTTAGCCATCTCCTCTTCCCAGTTATCTGGAGGTGGAAGTGTTCAAACCTCCTTTGTCAGTTATTTCCAATAACTGACAGATCCTGAGATTTGGTATTGTTTCAGTAGAAATCAGTTCATTGTCTTTGCCCCCTGCCTCTGTGCTTTAGAGCTGCCTGTTGCAGAGACGGCAGCAAAAGCTTTGGATACCAGACCGTCACATTAAGGTCCAGCTCTTATGTGAATGCAAAGCAAATGGGTCAGTAAAGTGGTTCTGTTTGATTGGCATCTTGTGTCCTAAATGACCCCCTCCTCTCTGCATGGTCAGATCAACAGGGGGCAGCGAACATCAGGATGTTTCTTCAAGATGCTTCATTTAAAAGTGAACAACAACATCCTGAAAGTCAAACTTGGCTCAGGACAGTAGTCTTGGCTGCAGGTGATGGAACAAGCGATTGAAACAATGACTCCGTTTTTTAGTTAAATAACAGAGCAGGGCTGCTCCTTCCTGGTCCTGGAGATTTACCTCCCTGCCTGTTTTCCAGCTCTTTTGCACTGCTTCCTGCTGATTACCTGGACCAGGTGTGTTCATTCTGGAGACTTCTGATTTAGCTGATCAGCAGCTAACAGGGCTTGGAGATCTGGAAAACAGGCAGGTTGGTAGATCTGGAGGACTAGGAATGAGCTGCCCTGACCTAGAACAATGTAGCACAAAGAATGTTCCACGTTAGAGAGGACACATGTAGCTGTGAGCTGTCGGATGACAGATAAGATGGACATTTGCGTTAAAATACGGCAGAGTCACAGTCATTTCCATGGATAAGGAAGCTGCAGGGCAGGACGGTCTTTGATACAAAACCTCTTTGTACATTGTACTGCGCATTCTTCGTCTGAAGAATTTGAGACTCCAGTACCTCAAACACAATAGCTGAGACTCTAAGATTCATATCTGAGCTTTCAAAGGAAAATGATAATACGTACATGACCACAACCCAACACGCCAACAGAATCTTTATGACTTATCTGCTGTTGTTTTTACTCTTGATATATTGGAAAGTGATATGTGTGGTAAACATGTGCCACTGTGGCAGCAGAGCACCTGTGGGTTCACCTGCCTGTCTCATTTGTGTGTCTTTGTGATGCAGACAGCAGAGCAGGCTTTCAGGCAGATCCAGAACATTGTTGACTTCAGTTCCAACGTGATGAGCAGCATGCTGGGGGACAAGTTCATCCATAGTGGGGTAAGCACGCATGACCGTTTCCTGTGTTCGTCATGGCTTTGAAGTGAAGGGATGTAGAAAACAACCAAACACAATCCTGGTGAATGATGCACAGGTGATTGTCTGTTCTGCTGTCCTCTCTGAATCTGAGACCTGAAACCCACCCCATTTCCCATCATCCCTTTGTTTACGTTCTCTCCCGCTAGCTTACAGCCGCTCACAGCCCCAACCTAACTTTAGGGGTGCAACAAAAATGGTGAGCAGTATTCAAGCTTTCCAGCCGTACAGTTTATTGTCCATAAGTGTGAGTGTGAGAGTGAATGGGTGTGTGTTTCTGGACATTCTACCCTGTGACAGAATGGCGACCTGCCCATGGTGCCCCCTGCCTTTGCCCACAAGTGGCCGGGATAGGCTCCAGCAGCTCTGTGACCCCGAGCTGCTGGGGGGGCGATATTTGCATATCGCAAAAGACGGCAAATATCACAATAAATCGTAAACCTTAAATGTGCTAAAACAATCTCATGTCAGTTTGAACCATTTAACGAATCAAATAAATCCCTTTATGCATTTGACCAATCGGATGGAGGCCTATTATGTTAGATGTTTGTCACCTATGTCGACGAGTGACATTTGGAGTATAATTTTTAAACTGTTGCAATGTAATGGGAATGGTTATTTTGCTATTTGTTTATATACCGCAAATATATCGTTATTGCAATTTTAATCTCTAATATCGCGAGTTTTCCTCATATCCTGCAGCCCTAAGCTTAAGCTTTTTTATCCTTCCAGCTAATGGTTGAAAAATGTGAAGTGTCCAAACGGGGTCTTGAACCGGCGAACTCATGCACCAAACATTCTCCATGTATTTCTATGGGGGGGAAAAAATCCTGGAAAACCTGGAATAACTGGAAAAGTACAAGGATTTGAAGGACCAAAAGTCATAGCACCCATGAGCTGAAAGAGCTGAAGATTTGAATAGTTGAATGGTTAAAATAGGTTAAAAACTGTAGGAGTTAAGTGCCGAAAAACAGCGGAAGATAGCATAAATAAAGAGAAACAGGAAAACAAAGGCTTTACAGCATTCAACCAATTAGAATAACACAAAGAAACTGATACCTAAAACCTTTACATCAATTCTATGTTTAATTCAACCTTTTCACATTTATAAATTGCTTTTTGCGGTTTTTGTTGTGACTATTCTGACAAATAAAACTTTAAATTTCTTCATTTCAATCCTCTTTCTCCCTTATAATTAACCAACACAACTTCATTGGTAGAACTATACCAGCATACTAAAAGTTTCACTTTCATTAAATTATTTCGCTTAAGTTTGATGTTGTTTGCATGCAGCCAGCTGAGGAAAAATATACATTATTGTCGTATTTTAACTGGCAAAAGTGCAAAATATCTTTGATCGAATCAAAGATCGGATTAGAACTGAACTGTGTACATGTTCCCAGAAAAACTTTATCTGATTATAACTTATGTTTACATACACTACACTTCTGGTCAGAATAAATCATTTTGACATGCGCAGAACTTTCTAAAATAGCGGAACGGCTGTAGAATAAGAAATGGCGAGTTCCACTGCTATGATCAGAGAGATGGTTCGCTGGCACGGAGCAGCCGCTTTCTAGAAACGAAATGATTTCTGGGTAAAAGTCTTTTTCTGAAAGCTGTGTGGTAAAACCCAAAGTGTCCGTTCTGCTGCTCTTTCACCTTCACTACTCTGTGAGAAGTTCTGCAATAACTTCTGTCAGAGGCACTACTGATGAGCTGTGAGGAATCTGCATCTCTTATGGAGTCCTGAAGGGTTTTTACAGATGGATGGAGACCTGCTCTCCTACATCAGGTTCTTTTTCTCAGCTGAAAATTTGAATTTTTAAAAAAGGCAATTGATTTTTAACTGTTTTGGGTCACAGATTGTTGATTTGCTTCAGAATCTGGAGGTGGTTTTCAGTCAGTGAGTCTGACAGTCTGTGTTGCCTGTTGTTACCTCTGTCTGCTGAATCTGCCATAAATCCATCTTCTGTCTTTCTGTACAGGAAGTGGTGAAACTGCCTCTGGAGTTTGTGCGACAGTTATCAATCAAAATTCAACAACAAAGACCAGGTAAGAAATCTGAGTGGTGACGAAGACCCTGCAGACCATTCTGTGTTTCTCACAGAGACGGGTGCTGTCAAACCCTTTGGTTGCTAGTTCTGCCACACAAAAGCAGCTGCATGAAGCACGCCTGCACAATATACCGCAAATTTATCGTTATCGCGACATTAAACTGTGCAATATGCATACCGCAAAAGACGGCGAAAATCTCAATAAATGATTACCTTTAAATGTGCTAAAACAATCTCATGGCAGCTTGAAATATTGAACAAATGAAATAAATCCCTTTATGCATTTAACCAATCGGAAGGACCAGTTTACCTTGTTGACCAATCAGATGAGTCCTTTGGTGTTTGATGTTTGCCTCCTACGTCGACGAGGGTCATTTGTTGTATCATTTTTAGACTGTTGCAGTGAAATGGAAATTATATTTTTGGTTGTTTTGCTGTTTGTTTATATACCGCGAATTATATCTTTATCGCAATATTAATCACCAATATCGCATATCGCGAGTTTTCCTCATATCGTGCAGCCCTGTAAGGCATGGAACAAACTTAAACGTGAGGAGTGCAGCCTGCAGACGGGCTGGGCTTCCTCTGAAAAGCTGCATGTTCCAAGTATGTTGATGCACGGGGGTGTGGCCTGGGCTCTAGAGAAGGTCTGACCACATATGATCACAATTACAGTTTGAACTCACATATTAAAGCTAACAATAAAAAGCCATTCCAATGAAGGAAAGTGAGTGCAGGTGCAGTGTCCAGCTCTGCCCCTGCAGCACCTGAGTGAGCAGCAGGTGAACAATCCTTAACTCAGGGGTCGGGAACCCATATCTGGTTCTCTTGATGGCCACATCTGACTCGCAGACAAATCTTTAATTATAAAAAAAAAGTTTCATTAGACCAGTCCTTCTCGGGCGCGATGCAATGCCAAGGGGGCACGCAGTAGTAGTGGTGCTTGGAGAAAATAATCTGCTCCAATATTGGTTTACTATTATGTTATATCACAGTGTGTGTACCAGCTTAAACCTGTTAATCGTTGTCTCTGCAGCTGCACGCTGCTATCTTTGAAAAGGAGGACCACAAATGTGTGTGAAGGAATAGGGGAGGGGTAGTGGGCGCAGGCAGCGAGGTGAAGAGGAGCACTGATTGTCAAAACTTAAAACACGCTGTCCGTCACATACCACACACTGCAGCGTGTGAGTATTGCTGACAATGTTTAGCTCCACGTCTGCATGTGAGCAGTCTTAGTCACAGCTAAAGAACATTCAGACCAACCTATGATCATGTTTAAAGGATGGAAGTCTCAACGCCTACATGACGCTTAAACTCACCACGTAACCAGACTAGACCATCAGCAAAACCACCATGCAGCACCAGGAGTCACATTAATGCTAACAAATACTCATCATTTATTAGCAACAGCATAATGTAGCGTCCCTTTCCCACACTCAGGCACCGAGACTTTATCTCTTTTAGGGTTCTTAATTCTGGTTACTGTAGGCCATAACAAACGCTGTACAACTTATTCAGCAACTCCTGAATCTCTTCTTCCCCTCCTCCTGCACCAGTCCTCCTATTTCCTTTATTCAGCCCATAGCTGAACCCCATTGGTCCAAACTCCCCAACGACAGGCTGAGCGACAGAACTGAGGGCCAACCAGCATCTCTGTGATGCGTTCAATGAACTCCAGAACTTAGAACGCGACCCAACAGCCACCCAGTTAAACTCAGTCTTCTACAATAACAATGTTATTAAAAAGAATCCACAGACTTATTGTACTGTAAAAGTGTTGAAATTACATGAAATGAACACATTCACATTTATATTTAGTTTTAAACATATTGTATGGCTCTCACCAAATTACATTTAAAATGATGTGGCGTTCATGGCTCTCTCGGCCAAAAAGGTTCCCAACCCCTATCTTAGGTAATAGGTCTTAGGTGATCTGTGTGCAGCCCTGATTGTCAGCCTTCCTTCGTCTGATGGAATGCTATTGAGAAGTGTGTACAAGGACCTGCAGCAGCCGTGGAACTCAAACCGTTCCCTCTTCTCATCAGCTTGGCGCTGTGACAAAGTGATGGACATCTACAGTGGCTGTGCCCTCTGTCTGCCCAACCTGACCTCCCCAGCTCTGCACCAGGCAACGCTGACCCCACCCCTCTGCATCGAGATCAAGGTAGACAAACACACAGCTGCCTGTCTTTATGAAGATCATTTAGTCGTTGCAGGATAACAGCCATTATTTCAGACACAAGCATGGTGAAGTTCTGCAGCATGGTAAACCTCCACATGTTGCAACTGCTGGTCTATTAGCATCATGAAGATGCAAGATGGAGTTTGTCTAACTTGATGTGAAATATTTAAACGACGACAGGAAAACATGAATCTGCAGCACAAGCAGCCCCTTAAAAACGGCGTGAAAAGCTGAGTGAAAGCACTGTGGCGTGAAACGTGTGCAGCCATTCTGTCTTACCACCTGCTCTGTGCACTTTCAGCCAAAATGTGGCTTCCTACCATCCCCCAAACACGTCAGCAAAGACATCAAGGCCAAAGTGTGCCGCTACTGCATGCATCAACATTTTAAGGTAAGTCCAAGCGCTGACCTTCAGTCTGAAGTAGGGAGGGGTACCGAGCCCCGGTATTGAAGGAGCCCCGGGGCCACATTCTTCAAGACCGCAGTATCGTTAAGATCTGACCTCAACGGTTCTGCTATTGGTACTGGAGAAGTCGCATTTTTGTGTCCCGCAAGATATAAAGGTTATCTGCCATATTTGACTCACCAAGTCAGTCAATTTTCCGTCAATTCATGATGATATTATTTTCACTATTCTCGCTGAAGAGGAGAGGTCTGTCTGGCTATTTGTGTGCACGGGGGGCGGGGCTGTTGTACAGACGGCACGCGTAAAATTAATTAAATCTGCGCCAGAGCACGCCCACTATCGTGTCAACCTGCTGCTATGATGACCGCTCTCTGTGTAGAATACAGTGAAGGGGTGCTGGAAAAATGACTCTATCCGTGTCCCCTGGATAGTGGGTGGGGCCCCTTTTTGGGCAAACCGGGCAATCTTTTCCATCGTTGCTTGAAGCAGCTAGAGCCTAGTCCTCAGGCTCACTGTCCTCTGGCCCTGTCTGGGGCCCCTTCTGGTCGTCTGAGGACGTTCAGTTTCTGCCGCTTTCCCCATTTTGTCCTCGGTAGGGCTGGCGGGTTGACCAGGGGTTGTCCTGGCCTGCCTCCGGGGTTGGGGGCGGGTGGGGGCTGGTGGTGTGCCTCTTGTCTGGGCGTCGGCCTAGGTCCGGAGTGGCCGGGCTATTGGGTATAGGCCTGGAGCGCCTTGGGGTGGGGCGTGCCCCTCTCTGTTCCTCCATGGTGGGGGTTGATTGGGTGGTTGCCCCCCGGGTCTCTGTCTGATGGTGGAGCTCTTGGATGCCTATGCTGCCTACCGATGGCCCGGGGTGGGGGGTGGGGGCGTGTGCGGCCTCCCGGGGGCCCGGGGTGGGGGGTGGGGGCCTCCTGCCTTTGCTGGAGCATTCAGTGTGATCAGGTACACTATAAGAAGCACACATTCGTTCAACCCACCTTCTCATTCACTTTTGCACATATATGGGCGTTTACGGCCCTCTTCAAGAATATTGTGTACTCGTCTGTGAGATAAATCTTTATGTATGAATATACCTCCAACCTGTAAATAGCTGGTAGCAGACTACTTTTCTGATATGTGAACTAAGTCAAGCAACTTACTATGTGTTATCGACTTCCCCCCCCCATCTCCTCCATTCTAACCCCTTATCCCCCCTCCCCCCATCTCCATCCCTCTTCTTTTCTTCTGTCCGGTCCAACAATGAATGCATACAAATATAATGATCATAAATAAAGCTTAGCCTCAGTACAAATACACACTCTGTCTGTCTGAAGGTTAAGTTTAATGAGCAGATGCATTTGACGCTAGGGTTGGGCGATGTCCCCTAAATTGGCCGTTGACGATGTTTGCTGTCAACAATCGGGATGGACGATGATATCGTCCATCGGCACAACCCTATTTGACGCTTTTCTAAATTCTTTTGTTCTCATCATCTAATCTTCGGCTTTTGGAATAGAGCAGCAGGCATGTCCGTCCATGTGAAACCAGAAGACTAGCAGTCTTCTTGTGACCTCTGAACTTGCCTGTGAAGACTTGTTTTTCATGAAAATGAATAGAACAGAATTGTTCTGTGACGCCCAGCAGGCCTCAGTCTGTTCAGATTGACAAAAGCCATAAATGATTGCAGGCAGATTGGTGTTCAGATCATTAATTCCTTCGTCTGCAGGTGGCCAGTGGGAAGTGGAAGAGGCGGAGTCTGTACTGCCCCCTGGACCTGTTCTCCGGGTGAGCTTCCTGCTCTTCTTTGTGTTTTTGTTTAAAGACTGCTGATGAAGCCAGAACTGTCACACCTGGAATCCAGGTCAGTTCCTGGTCTCTTTTCCAACAAAGGAGCCTTCTCTGTGGGAGACTCAAGGAGCAGCAAAACAGAAAGCTGCAGCAGAGAAGGAGAAGCTGGTGTTGATCTGTCAGGGGGGGGGCATATCTGTTGACACAGGTCTCCTGAAGCCTCTTGGAAGGCCGTGTTGTTGACTAGGGGAGTGTCTGTTTGCTTTCTTAACATTGAAACTGGCTTTGGGGGTGGGGTGGGCTGCTCCAGGGTTTTATTTCCTCTCTTCTTCCAGCTGTGCTGATCAGGCTGCTCACTTGCGGTGTTTGTCTGTGGTGCAGGAACAAGCAGAGGATGAACTTTGCTGTCAAGCACCTGATCGAAGAACCTCAGAACAACTTCAAAGTTTTTAAGGTGAGACCGGCTGCTGTTGGAACTCAGTCTGGATAAAGGGAAGCAGCTGCCTCACTCTGCTGATGTCTCACAAACATCTGTGGGCAGCTCTGTCTCCTCACAGCCAGAAGATTTGAATCCTGGCTGTGAGGAGTTAGCATGTTCTCCTCCCACACACATCTCACAGGTGTGTGATATCTGTTCAGGGTGAACCCAGCCCTCGCAGCAGCAGCTGGGTTAGATCCCAGCATTGTGTGACTTTCTATTCTACGCATGTCAAGAAAAAGCCTGGAAGTCAGTTGAACAGCTGGAATACAGTGATGGTGCTGCCTCTGACTGTCCTCTCCGTCTGTGTGTATAACAGGGGGGTCAGTGTGTCTACAGCAGTAAGGAGAGCAGTGATCCTCTGGATGTCAACACGCTGGTGCATCACCTCAGACCATATTTCCTGCAGGGAAACAACCGCACCAGCTGTCACATGACCAATAAAGCCATCCTGAACGAGTTCATCCAGGTGAGCATTGCTCCTTAGGGGGAGGGGCACATAGTTGGGTCTAGAAGGGGGGGTTAAACTGCTCTGCAGATTGAGGCCATACAACACCTCTTCCACCCTGTTGCTGTAACACGGTGCAGCCGCTGCTGCACAGCCACCCATGGCTGCCTCTGTCCCAAACAGGATGCTGTAGCCTGAAAGCGTCAGTCATCTTTCAGGAGACAAGAACATTAGTGAAGTTCTGCTCATTTAGCAAATGACTGAGTTTGAATCAAAGGCATCATTTTTCATACAGTTCTGCTGAAATCTCAAAGCTGCTAAAAACCTCATTAACCCTTGTGCTATCTCAGATGACCCCCCCCCCCCCTTCCATTGAGGTGTTCTCCTACCATATCAAAGGTGGATAAAGGTGGAAAGATTTCATGTAATCCATGGACACCAGTGAAGATCACAAATCATTGAAGGAAAAAGGTTCAGAGCTCTGTCTAGTGGGTCTAGATGACCCCACTCCCAATGGTAAAGGGCCTAGGATAGAACAAGGGTTAAAAGCGTCTTCAGTGAGTCTGTTCAGTTCTTCAGTGACATCCTTCCATACAAACCACAGCTATGATCTAAAAAAGAACCTGCAATAGATTAAATTCAGGTACTGGTAGTCATCTTTATTTCTTAAAATAATTAATTGTCTAATCAATGTCCCTGTTGTGGGATCAAACACATTTCTATTGATCTATTATTGATGCTTGAAAGTCCAATTATTTAGATCCAGATTCCAGATGGATCTATTTGTCTGCAAGTGGATGATCAGAATGGAGCGGAGCAGTGTGGCCTGCAGACTGTAGCAGCCAGTGACGTGCAGGCAGGAGAGGCATTCAGTTATAGCTTAAAACAATACAGAAATAAAATAAATGTTCTTTTTTAAATTAAAAATTAATTATTAATTAATTAATTACAAAATCTGTGATTACTTTTTTCTGTGAGGGTTAATAACATTTCTTTGCTTAAAAAAGTAGCATATTTCCTGTTCAAATTCAGGTGAGGCACCAGCCGCCTGGGCCTCACCTGCTCCGCACACTGGAGCTGCTTTACTGTTTGTCATTTTTTTACATTCCTTACTTATAGGGTAGATCATCCATCAAATAACTTCTTCACTGCTCCACATTTAGACAGCCTCAGTGTCAAATCATGTTTTGATTATAATTTAAAACTGAAATCACATTTAAATGTTATAGACATGTATTTTATAAACATTGTTTTTACTCTGGGGGGGGGCATTGAATTTATTGAAGACACTAATTTGTTCCTTGCTGTCACAAACGAGGATTTTCTGTCTTTTTCTAAAGAGATATTCTCCTAATGACCATTTTCTACCCCTCCCTTTGTCTTTCCTCTCCTTTTCTGTCTCTTCTTATTCTATACTTTATCTTCTTCTTCCTTAGATTCGTTCTTTTCCTGTTTCATCTTCCTGCAAGTTTGGCAACACATTCCTTGCTTTCTTTTTGCCTTTTTTCACAGCTGCTCAGTTAACTAACTAAAAAAATCTCTTTGAAGAATCTCTCTCTTCGTACTACCTTGCTGTTGCTGGATTAGTCCATTGGTGCAGAGGGACGGGGGGACAAGGATGAGACACTTTAACATGAGCAGTCAGGGAATTTGATCATTTTTTGTGAGGGCCCCAAGGGGATGGAGGTTTCAGGTAACCACCTACCTTTGTACGATGGTAAGTCCACCCCTGCTCACACCTGACCGCTCTCTGTCTGCAGGTCCTGATAAACGCCCTGCTGAGCGGGGAAGGAGACGAGGGAACGGTGACGGACAGACAGGAGGAGGGGCGGAGCTTCTGTGAAGCCAGTCTGTTCAACAGGGAGCGGGTTGGCCATGGTCAGAAGCGTCTGTCAGAGCAGCATCAGCCTTGTCTTTATCAGAGCTGTGGTCCTGCTTCTAAAAACTGTTGATCTGTTTGTGGAGCCGCTTCATGCCAGCGCCTGAAGTTTCCTGCTTTTCTCTGCAGCCTCTCAGGGTTTGCCTGAAAACAGCGTTCTGCACAGGATCCTTCAGACTCAGATGTTGGACATGCTGGACATTGAAGGACTCTTCCCTCTGTACCGCCGGGTGGAGCAACACCTGCAGGACTTCCCCAAAGAGAGGTAGGTCCAGCTGAGCAGACCCAGAGGACAGCGAAGCGGCTCTCTGATGCTTCTCCCTCGTGTCTCAGGAGTCGCCTGCAGGTCGACGGGCCGTACAACGAGGCTTTCTTGGAGAAGGTGCAGAAATGTCGCGTGGAGGACGACGGCTCCGTGGAGTCTGCTGTGGCTAAGGTCAGATGGTTTGGCGGACAGCCCGCCTGCCGTCAGCCACATGCCTCCACTGAGCCGTAAGAGCTAACATGTTTTCACACAGGTCCATCAGTACCGGGTTGCCATGACTGCAAAGGACTGCTCCATCATGGTTGTTCTTCTACCAAGAGAGGAGGAAAAGGATGATGATGAAGGGTAAGAGGTCACTCCCCCCCCAAAGTTTCAGGACCCAGAAAGTCCAGCATCTTTCTGAGACCTCAGAGGCAGTAGGAGCTTCCATGAGGCCTGGAGGGTTGAACTCTGCTGGCCTCTGAGTTTAGATATTGTCATTGAAGTGAGATTCTGAGTGGGATGCAGCCGTTCCTGCCTCTGCTGTGACGGCTTAGATTCCCTTCATCTGACAGTTCTAATGAAAACTCACATTTCTCCTCCTCTCCTCCAGGCTGTCCACTTTGAGGCGGCTGAGGGACTGCAGACCTTCTCCTTTCACCTCCTCCGTCTCAATCTTGGATTTGGACCCAAAGCCTTTCGACAGCATCCCCCGGCAGCTGCGCTTGGACCAGAAGATTGTGTCTTACTACCTAAGGACCAGCGGGGCTTTGCCTAAAGGCTCTCGGCCTCAGCCTCCCAGCATCATCTCAGCTGCAGACAGGGAGGAGTGCACGCTCCTCTTCCACCCCATGTGACTCTAAGAGGAGGTCCTTAGCTCCTCACTGTGGAAGCTGAACAGACAGATGTTTGTGACTTACAGCCACTTGTCCATGACATGAGTGTTGTCATGGTAACTGGTGTTTTGGTCCAGTCAGGAGGTAGATCCTGACATGGCGGCTCCAATCTCTGCGGTTTTATTTATTCTTCAGTTTGCTGAGAAGTTGGCCTTCTCCTCTTGACTGGATTTGTTTTGTTGCCATGGCACCAACTTAGTAACTCGCCAGAAGCGGCGGACGTTTATCAGGTGCGGTGTGAGCAGAAGCACCACAGCGTTGTTAGACGCTGCATGTTGAACCGGTGAGAGAAGCTGGACGACGTCCTCCATCAGCTGCTCCTCTTTTTGCCATGTGCTTGTGCCCGGACGATGTTTGGTGTAGAGATCCTCACTGTTACAGGCTGCATTCAGGTCAGCTGCTGGGAACACAGCCAGGCTGTTTGCTGGCGCTGTGTCCAGGAGGGCTGAAGGTTACAGAGGACGGGGACATTAGCCGCTGACAGCGCCCTCATGCACCTGAAGTGCAGCCGCACAAACTGCTAACACTTGACCTCAGTTCCTGTTTACTGTGTCCACGCTCCCGCCTCCTACTCAAAGTTCTGTTCTGCAGCAGGTCATGTGATCTGGCCTTTCACCCCCCCTCGCCTCTTAACCCGTGCCACTCTGACCACTATGGCTGCTGGTGGAACAGCTATGGTTGCCATGGAGACGGAGAGTGGACAGCAGTGAACTGCTCCAACCTGTAACTGTGTAAATGATGCAATAGGCGGCGCAGAGGAACAAACTGCAACCTAAACCGTGGAAGGTCATGTGACTTGAGTCAGTGGATGAGCGTGGCGTAATAATAATAATTTGTTATGATGGCTGCAAAGCAGATGCTGCACGTTGCCTCTGCGTGCCGACAGACGAGTAACAGCTTAAACAGAAATTTTGTATTTAAATTATTTATTTTTGTAGGTTTTGACAGGCGGGCCGCTGCCGCCATACGCTTTCTATAAGAATAAACATTTGTTGTACGAGCCCCCGCCTCATCACTGCTTTAGCTGCTTCTCACCCCACACATTAGAAGCCCTGCGAGAGGCTGACAGATCTGAGGACACACTCCACTGCAGCTTCAGGTCCCAGAATCCTCAGCAGGCTCTGAAAGGCCTCAGCAGCACCGCCCACAGGTTGAGAGGGGAACAGCTCCAGAGCTGCAGACAATGAAAATCCAGCCAGAATAAGCTAATGTGGGCCTGTGAGGACAAATCCATAAGACACACTGACTTCAATAAAACATGAAAAACTACAGAAACAGGAGTGGTGAGCATCAACGCAGACAAATTGAAATAAACTGCACAGTTGCATCGTCATCCTCCTCTACTTCATCTGTTCTGCTTCCTGGAGAGAGGGTAAAGCGAGGAGCACGACCTCAGTCACTACATGCAGGACATCAGCTCAGGAGACGCTTCATCAAGCCTGAGCGCCGCTCTACTTCACTTTAACCCTTGTGCTATCTTAGATGACCCCCCTTCCATTGAGGTGTTCTCCCTACATTGAAGAAAAAAGGTTCAGAGCACTGTCTAGTGGGTCTAGATCAGTGTTCTTTAACCTTTTTTGAGCCACGGCACACTTTGACAAAAATTCCGCGGCACACCAGCATCCAAAAATTTAAAAAAAGGAGAAACTCTATAGTCTCTATTGATGTACAGTCCCTCCACAGTCTCACATGCATTTTTGTGATAATTGTGGCAGAAAAAGCTGGAAGCTGCAGCTGCTTTTTCTAAAAGATGTAATTAAAGTTAAGTTAGCTTTCATTTATAATTTTTAACTAAATTATTTGACATTTTACCCTGGTAGTTGTTTTTCCTTCCAGTTTATTAACATGTAATTTTATGAAACCTCACAAAATAACAAATATATTCTTTCTAAATAGTGATTTATTTTTTAAATATTTTTTTCAATGTTGGTGCAAACGCAACTGTAATTTTTGAACAATATGATCACAATATGATTGATCAAATTTACACAACAATACTAACATTATATCTATGTTTTCTGTAGCTACACAAAAAGTGAACATGTTGAAGTTTTATTAGTTTTTCTTTTGTCTTAATCAAAGATGAAAAATTTGAAAACTTTAACAGAAATGTTTTATTTCTTTTTAGATGATTAAATTGTTTATATTTAGTTTAATTGTGTCTGTTGGCCACTTCACCTTCATCCTGTTTCTTAAATGTTGTTTTTACTTCTTCTTTAGTTTAACATCTAAAATAATCCAGACATTATTAGAAAAGTGTTTCAGTTAGAAAGATGACTTGGACCAAATTCATGGATGTTTGGCTGTTAATAAACACAAACCTTGAAGGAGAAACTGGACTAAACTGTTGACCTCTGATTTCATCAAGAAGATTTAAAACTGGTTGATGTGTGTTCGTTGTGGTTTAAGACGGGGAAGACTCATTGTGCGCTAAGACGCTGTCACTTTGACCCAATGCATCATGGGAGATGTAGTGATGGCAGACAGACTAGGGGCGGGACTTTTACGAAAATAGAGCTGAAGCTGCAGCTAAATCGTGGTACTGTCATTCTTATCAAAATGTCTGTAATAGAATCAAATAAACACAAAGAAAAAAGTATTTTATGATCTTTCATATTCCTAACTTCTCAGTGTTTTATCAGGAGCTGTTTGGATGAACACAGAGCTGAGATCCTGGAGATGGGAAATGTTTTTAGATCAGTAAAAATGGATAAATTCCCACGGCACACCTGACCATATTTCATGGAACACTAGTGTGCTTACAGTGGTTGAAAATCACTGGACTAGATGAGCTCACTCCCAATGTTAAAGTGGATAGCACAAGGGTAAATGCGCCTCCACAGCTACAATTCAACAACTCAGAGAAGGGATCACCAACCTTTTTGAGGATCAGGGTCTGAGTCATACGAAGGGCTACACGGGAACCGTTTACTGCAAATTTACCAGAAAACAAAACCACAGACTAATATAGTAATAGCTATTATATTAATAACAATAACTAGCAGTAATTATTTTAACACTATGCATTGATGGCTCACATATCAATAGTAAATATTTTGCATAATTCCAATTAATGATCTACACAACAGTAACGACAAGCAAAACCCGTATAAACATGAAACATGGATTTCTTTCTGTTTATCTGCTCAAACATTTGAAAGTCAGGAGGGACACTAATTAAATTGGTGGTAAAAAAAAATCACTTCTAACATTTTTTAAGCCAAGGAAATCATGAATCTTCTTGTCAGAACAAGTTTTTGAGTTTTTTAAACACCTAATGAATGAAAATTAAGCATTATGTGAAACATATTTAGCTTAATACTGTTAGTTTCATCACTAGTCTCTGCTATTTGTCTGATCCTTTACTATGTTGGTGGGAGGCCTTGTGAAAAAGTCTGCAATGCACTGATCTTTGCATCTTGAAGAAAAAACAAGTATATTTGAACAAAGTAAGAGAATCAGGGAATGTTAGAATTTACTACCTTACATTCTTTCACTGTGTCCCCTGCTGCTATTAAGCTCCTCCCACTGGTTACAGAGGAGCAGCGGCTAAATAAATCTGATCTCTCATCATCCATGTCCTCCATGATAAAGTAGAGAAAAGCTTTTGACAGAAGCTCCTCCCACACAGAACTTCAGGTTAACTCACTTCTGGACAAGCGTCAAACGCTAACTTTTGGCGCATGGTAACCTTATTGCTATCCTAGGCACTTTAACGTTGAGGTTTGGTCGTAAGACCACTAGACAGAAACTCTGAACCTTTTTCTTCAATGATTTGGCTGATCTTCACTGGTGTCCATGGATTACATGAAATCTTTCCTGCATCCACCTTTGTCATGGTAGGGAGAACACGTCAATGGAAGGGGGGGGTCATCTAAGATGGTGAACATGAATTTAACTCAGGATTTGCGTTCGGTGTGAACGGACAACTGATTTAAATGATGCACAGGCATCAGTAGAGAGTGAAGGAGGTGAAAGGAGGCTAAGAGGGAGTCGGTTTAAAACTGATTCCAATCCTTTCAGAGAAGCAGATGATTGGTTCAGTCACAACAGTAGGACGTTCTCTTTTGCATCAGCAGCTGCAGGCTTTGATGCTCCTGTGTTCGTTTGGGTCTCTGTTGTCAGATGTTTGTCATGTCTGAGGAACAGCTTACCTTTTTCTGAGATCTTTGTCAGCAGGTTGATCTTTGGTGCAACCGTTCCCTCTGTGGATATGTCAACAGCCCAGTGGATGAAGACGACACAGCTGTGAAGGCAGAGCTGGACTTAGATGAGAACGTTTGAGACAGCTCTGCCCCAAGAAAATATTTGTTGTTACCTGGAAGCTCAAGTTGCGCAGGCTCATCACCTCTGACCTGCAGCCTCTGGGAAAGACACAGTGGAAGGAAACTTCTCCTGCAGAAACAGATGGAGCGGCTTTGAGCGTGCTCACTTTTGTGAAGTGCAGACAGATGTGCACTCATGAAGCACTTCATCCACACCTGAGCGTTCGAACACGAATACACACATGCAAACTCACAGGCTCACATCAGAATGCCCACATGCATGCAAACACATGAATGTGTACACGTGCATACACACATAAATGCACCACAGGACCACATACACACTTATTTTACACACAGTAACTGTTCTCCACGCCTCTTCACTGATTGTAGCGTTTTTATAATCATTATTTTAAATTGTGTGAAACTGAAGTTTTTTTTAAATTTGTTTCTCCTCCTTTATTTACGGTCAGAAAACAAGGTCAGGTTTGTTGTTTTGCCCGATTTACCTGGAGCTGAGGCTACTTCAATATGACTTTCTGGGGGACAATATCCTTGTTCTATCCTATGACACCCCCTTATAGCGACGTGTTCTCCTTACTATGAGCAAGTTGGATAAAGGTGGAAAGATTTCATGTAATCTGAAATCCTGTAATGTAATCTATCAACATGGTCTGGAGAAGTAGGCCCAACCCAACATTAAAGTGCCTAAGATAGAACAAGGGTTACAGCTTTTTGATGTGAAAGTAGAATGTCTGGACTGGGTTTAATACCACTTTGTAGATAAATTCTAACTTCTAACCTCTGGATTGAGGTGCATAACACTTGCACACATATTTAAATGCACACACATAAGCAAGCGTGCATGCACACAGACATGAATAACATTTTTAGGAACGTGTGTGTGTTGCATGTAATGCTGCCTCAAGAAGCAGAAGCTGGGTTGAAGCTGGTCTCTGTTTAGCATTTTATTAAAAGATCAACAGTGGTTGTTGCACATGCGCAGCCATGGGGACACTGTATTGGCTCGCTCTTCCTGTAACAGATGTTTTCAAACAGGACAGTGGTTCCCAAACTGGGCGTGGAGGTATTGCAGAGACACGGTGGGGTTAGAAACAAAGGATTTGTATGTTTTTTTGTCAGTGTGGGGCTCGAAAATATTCTAATCTTCGAAAGGGAGCCCCTGCAGAAAAAGTTTGGGAACCACTGCCTTGAAGATGTTCTCCTGAGGAGAGAACTGCTGCTTTTGTGTTTCCGGCTGTTCAAAAGCAGGCTGGACGTGCCACCCCCCTGCCCAACCCCACTGCCCAACCCCACTGCTGACACTGCCCAACCACTGCCCAACCCCTACCCAACCCCACTGCCCAGCCCCACTGCCCAACCCACTGCCCAACCCACTGCCCAACCCCCTGCAACCCCACTACCTTGTCAACACTGCTCCCAACCACTGCCCAGCCAGTGCCCAACCCAACCCCACTGCCCAACCCCACTGCCCAGCCCACTGCCCAGCCTGCCCAGCCCCAACCCCACTGCCCCAGCCACTGCCTTACTGCCCAACCCCACCTAACCCACCTGCCCAACCACTGCCCAAAGCCCTACACCCCTGCCCAACCCCCAACCCCTGCTAGCCTGCCCACAGGCAGAGGGCTAAAAATCATTCAGACAGTTTACTTTTGATATTCTTGCATTAATGTGCCTGTTTAAATCCTCAGCGGGTCCTCTGAGCCTGCTGTAAACCATGCCCAGCTGTGTCAGAGGAGTCATTTCTCTGTACTATTACACTCCAAGGGATGCAGAACTGTTTCTTTTTAAGTTTAGATGTTTTGAAGTGAAGTTTTTGTCGCAGCGTGACCTCTGACCTCCACCTGAACTCTTCCTGCCCCTAAACTTTCCTCTCTGCTTGGCTAGCTGATCTCTCAGATGTCTTGCAGCATGTTGGCAGCACCTTCAGACAGGAAGACACATGTTGGACCCGTCTCCCTGCCCCTCCCTCGCTGTTCTGTCAGCCCACTCAGCCCCCGTCGGCAGCGGTGTGCTCAGAACCGGGCGCTCACACGTGCGGTGTCATCACACAGTGTGGCACACTTTCAGCAGAGCTCCAGCAGAACTGGAGGACAACAAGAGGGGGGAGAATTTGGTTCCAGCCCTACAGCCGCATTCAAACTGCAGGTAATGTAGAGCTTCCATCTGTCTATCACTAGCCCCTCCCCTCTCTCTGAAGTTTCCGAGAGAATTGAAAGTCCATTTAGTCAAGCTTTTCTCTCTCTCAGAACGTTGTCCCTCATAGTAAAAAAAATGACAAACTTGAACCCGGGTCTGACACCTGAGTCCAAATTTAAAACCAAGCCTGACAGGTGACGGTGAGAGACCAGCCAATGAGAAGCTTCAGTCAGAAAACAGTTATGAAGTTGGTTCACATCCATTCCTGTGTGTTTGTCGCTGTAGGCTTTAGTGTTTAGAGATGAGACGCTACTTCTTTTCCGGCCCAGACGGAACCAGCAGGTGACTTGGAGTGACGTCAGAGACGTTTCCAGCTCTGTCGTTTAACCAAAGTGAAAGGTGGTTTTAGGCTAGAAGGTCTTCCAGAGTCCACATCTTCCTGAGCTCTCTACTGCTGTGGGCTGCTGCCACCAAACTTCTCCTTCAGATGGGTCAACCTCAGCTTCTCTGGACAACACTCACTGTTGAGTTCTCTAGAGAAGATTCTCACTTTCAATGTTCTCAATTTCTTTAGGAATTTCACCCAAAATTGCCTTGTTATCTGTTGGTAACTTTTATGTTTCTTATCAAAGTTCAGACATTTGTCTTTATTGGGATATTTGAGCTGAATAGGATTACAACAATCTGGAATGATTGGAAAAAGTTGGATAATAATAATCTGTAGTCTGGTGCCCTAGTTAACACCTCAGCTCTGCTGCCATCTGTGTGTGTGTGTGTGTGTGTGTGTGTGTGTGCGTGTGTGTGTGTGTGCGTGTGTGTGTGTGTGGGTGTGTGTGTGTGCGTGTGTGTGTGTGTGTGTGTGTGCGTGAATGGGACTGTGAAGTGTTTTGGGCTTTAATATAAGGACAACGTCTGACTTGAATGACAATAATCTGCATTATTTGGACTGCAGTCTCCATCTGATGCTTCTTTTGAGCAGTGCCTTGAGACAACCTGAATGCTGAACTGGCTCTTTGTAGGGACATTGAACGTGTGTGTGTGTGTGTGTGTGGGGGGGGGGGTGTTGGATTCTTCTGCCAGACTTTCATATTTATGTTTTCTTTATAGCTTTTATATTTCATGATTCTCTGTGTCCGGTCTTCGTTCCTGCATGAGTTAGAAAGCAGTAGACCGTGTTAGTACCTAAAGTTTGATTGAAAATAAACTGAACAGAAATAAAACATAAGTGTGCGGTAAAATCTGTGCATTAAGTAGGAAAAAGGAGTGGAAGACTGAAGCAGCAGCAGAGCAGCAGAGGTCTGGCTTTCATTAATGTTGCCTCCATGTGAGCCTGTTCATCCAGAAACAGAGCTGCCCCCCCCTCTTTCCTTTTCTTTGTGTCTCACTGATTCCTGAACGGTTTGGGGGGAAAGCAACCCTCTGCGTTCAGGAACTGCAGGTTGCAAAGGGGGTTTTTAGAAGGTGGGCAGACTGCTCCTGCTGTGCTGAGATGACTTTGGGTGAACTGTAAGTCCTGTAATTACAGGATCTGGATCTTCAGTTCTGTGTCTCACGCCGTTGTTACGCTTCACTTGTGGGAGTCCTCCACATCCACAGTGGCAGCATAAAGTCTGGAGAAAGCCATGATCCCCTCTGACAGACAAAAGATCACTGCTTCAACCAATGAGTCATGCGTGCTGAAAGTGTAGAAGTCTCCTTTTCACTGACGATCTTTATGATCTGTGAACTCACCACCAACTCCTTCCTTAGTGGAGGAGCACACACATGTTTACATGGAGTAATGAGGAGTGCAGCTCGGCTTTCCTCATGAATGATGGTTCCAAACAGCTAAATCAAATGATGGTGGATTTTTCATCTCAGACAGTCTTCTGGTTAAATGTTCAAACTGACTCCAGGTTTGAATAACACGAGGTTAATGAGGAGGGCTTCAAATCCTATTACATCCAGAGGTACATTCTTAATGGCCAATACACCAATGCCATTATTTTTGTAACGGCTGTTTTGACTCAGTCTCAGTTGATCGTCCTGTTCCTAAAGAAACTTTCCAATCTAACATTTCAGACAAAGCAGCTGAAATATGTTGAGATATACTGACATGTTCAAAATAAACTATTTTAGTGCCACTTTTAAGCACCATCATCACTTTAACTCACTTCTTTTCATTTAATACTTTTTAAGTGGCCTGCAGGAACCGTAATTTAAATATTCATTTAACACTTCATTATTTTAGAGAGATAATTGGGAAACAAAGAATTTCAAAGTGCAATAATAGGAGGGGCCAATAAAAGGGTGTGTCTACAAGTGAAGCTAAAAGAAGACGATTAAAGAAGCTCAGCAGACTCTAACCTAAAGGATTAAGAAAAACATTAATGATACAATTACTTTAGTCTAAATGTATGCAGGTCATTTCACCTGTGAACTTCTTAACATTGAATTGGAGATGAACCACAGCAGAACACACACACACACACACACACACACACACACACACACACACACACACACACACACACACACACACACACAGATGCACACACACAAACACACACACACACACACACACACACACACAGATGAAGACACACACACACACACACACACAGATGCACACACACACACACAGATGCACACACACACAGATGCACACACACACACACACACAGATGCACACACACACACACACACACACACACACAGATGCACACACTCACAGACGCACACTCACACACACACACAGATGCACACACAAACACACACACACTAACACACAACCTGTCTTTAAGGACCCCAGCAGACGGCTATATAAGAGCGTGCAGCAGCAGCAGCAGCTCTACGGTTCTTTTCCCTGAGAAGCTGCTGCAGGTACAGAAAGATGATTCTGCTCTTTAAAGATCAAACATGTGTTTTCTGTGATTATGCAGTAATTCAGGATTTCACAGTTTTTGGATGTAAAGACTGTAAACTTTGTTCCACCTAAAAACCTAGATTTGACTTGTGTTTTGTGCGACTCGAGCTGGAAGGATGGAAGTGAAGTTCCTTTAGATTTAAAATTGAAATGTGTTTGTTTTATTACTGTTATTATTATTATTATTGTACAGATTGTGCAATTTACTTCAAGAACTGCTTTTAAAATAAGTGAGATGTAGAAGTGACAGGTGTGCTGCCCTGCAGGCATGAGGTGGTGGCTGCTTGTTGCCAGTGTGTCCACGATGGTGGTCGTCACCATCCCTTACTCTCAGGCGGGGGGGAGGCATCCCCGTCCAGACGCTGAGAGCCACAGAGGGAAGAGAAAGCGGGAAAGAACAGGTAAGGCTTGTATATTCATCCAGATGTGAGGAAGGAGATCATTCTGTGTTCACCTGAACCTCAACAGAAACAGGATCTGGGGATCTCACTTCACTGAACCTCAGCTAAAAGAGTCTTTGTGTCAGTGAGTCAGTAGACCTGCAGAGTAAAGACGGCAGGAAGAAACTACAGCCTGAACCTGAAAGCCTGGAGGCTCAAAAGATTTCCATTAATATGTTTCTGCAGAAGGTTGATCATCTAAAGCTAGTCTGAACACAGAAAGACAAGAACTTGGCTGTTAGAGGAACAGCTGCAGCTACCGGAGCCAAAACAGCCAAGAACCTCTGAAGATGATTACCATAAATGCATAAATGTGTCACCGCTGCAGGTCATGGCAGGTCCAGAGGAGGACCAAGACCGCTGAAGATCAGACTGGTTCCTGGTCCAAACCCCCCCATGGAGCCGATGGAAAAGCAAAGGTACAGCGGCTTCGTAAACAAGAGGAATATCCAAGAACAGCGGCTCATCTACAGCGTTATTCCAGGTTAGTAAGGGCAGATGCAGGGGGGGGGGCATTTACCCCAGCTGGGGCACTTTCTGTCTTTTTAAAGTTCTTTGTTTGAAAATTAAAAGAAGGTTCTGTTAGCCAGAATCCAACAGATTTCTGAAAAGAACAGAGGATGGATTTAGACCTCCAGTTTTCATCCCAGATGTTACCTTTGTGCTCAAGTCTGAGTTTGTCTGAAGGGTCTCTGAAATCAGGGCACCTCAGTCAGACCGTGGGTTCAAGCCCTGAACAACCATGAAGTCATTGTGTCCTTTAAGCGTCTGGTAAACGTTCAGCTCATCTGCGTCTGAAGACATTTTGACCAGACGAGGAAAATGCATGAAGGTCAAAGCACTGCATCCAGAGACTGTTGATCTTTAAAGACACTGCAGAAGCTTGTGAAGCAGTGAAATGGCGTTTGTGGGAGGAAGTCTTGGGTTCATTCACAGTGGGAGTCGCAGCCAGAAGCAGTTCTGTTCTCAGGCCAGCAGAAAAAGGCTTCCTGCTCTCTAATTTGCTGACAGAAAATCACATTCCAAACTGATGAGCAAAGGAAAACATCTGTGGGCTCAGACTCTGTCAGAGAAGAAGCTCTGAACCCCCCCACAAAGACAAGGTCAGTGTAGTGTAATTACACAGCAGTGCTCTGCTGGAGGCTGCTAGGACTCTGCTGTTTCATGACAAACATGATGAACATGAACACGGCTGCATTTCACTCCATGATCTCAAAGTGAAGTTTCATCTTTCAGACAAAATACAAGAAATTGCTTTAAAAGAAAGTGGATTCACAGATCTGATCATCAATCTGACAGTTCCTCAAGAAAGATTGATTCAATTAGAATGAATTGATCTGTTCAAACTGGCCGTGGTGCAGCGGTAGGGCGGTCGACCCATGATCGTAAGATTGCAGGTTCGATTCCCGCCTTGCACGCCCATGTGTCGAAGTGTCCTTGGGCAAGACACTGAACCCCACCTTGCCTCTGGTGGGAGGTTGGCGCCAGTGTTCGGCAGCGGAGCCACCATCAGTGTGTGAATGTGTGTGTGCATGGGTGAATGGGACTGTGACTGTAAAGCGCTTTGGGCCTTCGTAAGAAGGTAGAAAGCGCTATATAAGTATACGCCATTTACCATTTACCAAACTCTGTTTGGCCATGGCTGCAGTGCAACAACGCCATGATCCTGGTACAGGACACTGGCATTGGTCAGACATTGATCCTCATCATCATCTGACCATTACTGAGTGCTTTGGACTCTTGGTCAGCACTTTCAGGAAACATCTTAGTCTTTCAGCCACTCCCTTCAGGAGCTCCTTCACCTTTTTGTACTCAAAACAGAAAATTCTTGCAGTCAGCTCGTAGACTGGATCAGTTTCAGGTGCAAATGGAAGAACTTCTGACCAATCAGCATCAATCTTCATGTCCATGTCTGTGACTGGCTGGCTTTTCAGGTACATTTGTAACGCCATGCCCTGCTCTGGCTCTCTAATTGCCCAGACTGATTTCAAATGCAAAATATTTTGAGCAGACAAACTTTTTAAAGTTTTACGCTCAAAACAGTGAGTGGTGCGCTTGGAACAGAAATCTTTCCATATTTGGATCCATGAATGTAGGGGTCATGTCTACATGTCCTAAAAGAGCTAGGAGGAAAGTTCAGATTTAGGCTGGACATTAAGACTTAATGAGAGTTGTTGTTTCAGGCATGAATAAATATGAAACGTGTATCTTTAACCTTCTTGTAGGTAATTTAACTGATGAATCGAGTTTTATTTCTGCGAAACATGCAGACCTGGTCAGTTTACCAAGATGTGGAGAAAACCCCTTCCAGCCAGAAGGAGACTATAAATGAGTGTTTTTGGAGGAAAAATGATCTGTTCCAAGATGAAATTGTTGTCCATCAAGCTACACACCAACATGACAATATTCCCAGACAGAACAATAAGTACCACGGCAGCCTGTGTTTCCAAGTGCTATTATAAAACCCCTGAAATTAACCTGACAATACGGAGACTGTGTGACAGTGAGACCATACACTCAGATGAGGAGAAAAGCTCTAAAGTATGAGTGCAGCTGCTGAGATGACAGGGTCATGGTCTCATTGCAAGGAGGACCCAGATTATAGAGACAGAATCTTTAAGACCAAATGCCTGAGCCCCAGTAACTGCTCTTTTGAGTGTGACACGCAGCATACCATTAGAACGGTGAATTACACACAAGCACACTCACAATAGACACAAAGACCTTTATCCTGCTGCATTATAGTATTTTACAGCTTCTCTTGATGACTCGCCATCAGTGGCAGCCTTCTCCTGCCCCAAGCTGGATGGTAAAACATAAAGCTTTGTCAAAATATAACACATCATTGCTTTGTCTGCTTTTACAGTAAAGTACAGGGTACAAGTATGACTAGACACACAACGACCTCTGCAGCTGGAGACACAGCTGTCCCCCCTGCATGCGCAGCCGGGAAAGCGGCTGCCTTCCTCCACAGCAGCAGCTATTCAGCTGCTTTCTGACTGCCTTCCCCCGCAGCTGAACATACAGTGTAGCTGCCGTCTGCTGCAGCTGGAGACACAGCTGCCCCCCCTGCATGCGCAGCCGGGAAAGCGATACATGCCGGGGAAGGCAGCAGTTCAAAATGCCACTTATTGCCATGCAGTTGCAGGCACAGGTGTCTTGCCCTGCAGAGGAAAAGGGCTCGTCTTCCTCCAAAGCAGGAGCTGCAGCTGTGACTGTTGTGGTGCTACTGTTGATCTGAGCAGAGAATGTTGCTGCAGCAGAGACAGCATCTAAAAAAGGTTCCCTTCATGGCCCAGGCTAATAATATAATGTTAATATATTGCTAATGTTGAATTATTTTCACATTGTTGAATAGTGACCCTAATTAAAAACAATGTATTATTTCATATTTTATTTCAGTTTTTGTGTGTTTTTCCAGGTAAGCTAAGACCGTGTCTGTACCAGGGGCTGACCAGGTTCTACCACGCAGTTTAGGGTTAGAATCCCTGTGGGACATGTCAGTCTTTGGGAGGACAAGTGGTGTGGGAGGACATCACCCATCCCATCTCATCTGAACATCCCTCAGCACTTCATGACAAACATAACAGCCAAAATGTTTCATAAAAGAACATCAGTGACAAAGCAATGGTGCTGGTTGCTCATGATTTTACAGCGGCAGGACTGAATTGAGTAGATTAGAACTGCAAAGGGTCATCAGAGACCAGGTGTGCCTCACAGAGGGTGGTGGGAGGGGGGGAGCTAAGAGACTGAGTTTACAGCAGTAGATTTAACAAACTGATCTAGAGGTGTCTGTTAGCATCAGTGACACACACCTGTCTGTGTCATTCTGTCTACCTGTTCTCAGCCCTTCACATCTTACTTCTCTGTAGTTTTCCTTATATTTCTACAGTTCTTCTTCGCTTCTGTCCATCTCTTCTTTTCCATTTTTCTCACTCCCCTTCATCCACTCCCCTGTGACACTGCACCTCCTACACAGACTCACAGCTCAAGTCTTGAACTTTCTGGTGACTCCCTAGTTCCAAATGACCCCAATGAGGCCACAACCCTGCTGACCCCGGAGGAGATTCAGCGAATCGTCTGGTGGGAGGAGGAGGAGCGGCAAAAGGAGGAAGAGCAACTAAGGAAGAAGGAGGAAGCAAGAAAAAAAAGAAGGAGGGAAAGGAAAGAGAAGGAGGAGAGACAGAATAAGATAGCTGAAGAGGGGAGAAGGAGGGAAGAGGAAGCACTGAGGGTGCAAATAGAGAAGGAAAAGGAAGAGTGGAGGAGGGAGATAAAAGAAAGGGAGGACAAAAAAATGCAAGAAGAGAAGATGAGGAAAGAAGAGGGTGAAAGGCGAGAAAAAGAGAGAGAAAAAAGAGAAAAGGAAAGGACTTTTGAGGAGGAAAGGATTAGTGAGCAAGAAGCAAAGGAGGAAGAGGAGGTGTGGCTGAGAGGTGATGTCTTTCAGATGCCTCCCAAAGAGGTAGACCTCCCTTCAACTACAATCTCAAAGCCTCCTTCAACAGACCACAAGCGGAGGGAGGCAGAAACAGGGGATGAGGAGGAAGTCAGGCTGGTGGAAAACAGAGGAGGCCTCCCACCAGGCTGTGACATCTCTGATGTGACTGTGACCTGTGAGAATGCTAAACTAACACACTTCCCTCCGCTGAGCATCCCTGAGCTGAAATCTCTCAGCCTGGAGGGTGAGTCCCACACACAACTGACACACTTCAGCAAACGCAGACTGGTAGACTAATAGGTTGATCTGACCTGCAGGCAACAACATCAGCAGCATCCCAGCACAAGCCTTCAATGGAATTCCCAGCCTGGAATGGATCAACCTGCGGAAAAACCAACTCACTTCTGCTGGCATTCATGCTGAAGCCTTCAAGGTAAGATGCGATGCTCAAGAAAAGAAACTACTGCAGATCAAAAAAATACCCACAGGTTTCCACCAATTACTTTGCCACGTGATGCAATAAAGTACACAAGTACAGGAACTAGACAGGACAGGTGGACACTGAAGCAAATTGAAACCTCTGTGTCTGACATGATTACTGGTAGGTAAGCCAGAGACAAAGCTGAAGTGCCCATGTGTGTGCATGTGTGCATGTGTGCATGTGTCAGGGCCTGAAGATGCTAAGACGCCTGTATCTAGACGGGAATCTTCTGGAGAGCGTGCCCTCAGACCTCCCCCCCACCCTGCAGGAGCTAAAGATCAACGAAAACAGACTGAGAGGGATAGATGAAACCAGTTTCCAAGGTACAGAATATTTAAACACTACTTTACAGATGCAGGAACAAACAATCTGCTCGTGTAACTCTGGAAGTGACGGTTTTAATCTGGATTGCTTATGGATTTATCAGTGTGTTATTGTTTATCCTAAAACTGTGACTTCCACATCTATCAGCAAGGAAAAATAATTAAGTAATCATTCTTCTGATTATAAATCTTCCTGTTATTAAAACTCTAGACTTATTTTAAGCTCCTAACCTTTGTGCTATCCTATGGGGTCCAGATGACCCCCCCCCCTTACATTGACGTGTTCTCCCTACCATGACAAAGGTGGATAAAGGTGGAAAGATTTCATGGAATCCATGGACACCAGTGAAGATCACAAATCATTGAAGAAAAAAGGTTCACTGTCTAGTGGGTCTAGATGACCCCACTCCCAACGTTAAAGAGCCTAGGATAGCACAAGGGATACTCGGAAACCTTTTCTGCTGCATTTGTGGAGTGATTGAGCACAATGGGATTCAGAGATGCTTGTTTTCTGTGATCTGTCAGACTTGAGCAGCCTGGTGATTCTGGAGCTGGAAGGAAACCTGCTGAGTGAGGGGAATGTGGATCCTCTGGCCTTTTCCCCTCTGAGCCAGCTCTCCTACCTTAGACTGGGACACAACTACTTCCGAACTGTTCCACAGGGCCTTCCAAAGTCTTTGCTGGTACAGACTTCTACCTGTTTGTATGGCTCTCTTTTCCCTTCTAACAGCTCATCCTGGTCCTGTCTGCCTTATAGCTTTCAGATCTTTCCATCCTTGGATTTGTCTGATTGCCTCCCTGATTCACTTTTTTCACAAGACCAGTAAATCTTCCTGTTAAAAAAGTTACGAGTAGGATTTAAAAATAAGACCTTGATGAATTGTGCATAGATAGCCTCCAGAGATCCAGGCTTTTGTTTGAAGACCGTTTTTTAAGTGTTAAATCCTCTTGTGCACCAAGGGTCTCCGGATGTTAAAAAACAAAAGGAATAAAATCTCTTTCTCTGTTTTTTTGTCATTTCAACTTTAGAGGCTGATGAAAACAGTGACTTTCAGAAGAGATTCTTTCAGATTGTGACAAATGACAGCCAGAAACCCCCCATTAAACAACAAAATAGAATACAGAGCAGATTAAATTGGGATTAGGGATTATTAACAGACAGAGGTTTGATTTGAATGTCAGAGATGAAGCAGATGGAAGGAGATAAAGGTGTACAGAATCCTCTTCCGGTTAATGGGGTATACTTGTATAGTTCAACTGAAGGTGCCCCATCTGGCTCTTCTTGACTGTAAAACGTTGCATTCAGAGACTGATTAAGGTCTGACATGCAGAAGCAACAAACCAAGGGAGCTTCGCAGAGATTGAGTCATTATTTAGATCCTTGTTTTCAACCCCTGATCCTCTGGGGACTCTGTCATACGTGTTATTCCCTGGTATTCTGCTTCAGCCTCTTGATTCAGGTCATCATCAAGTTCTCAATGTGGGTTCAACAGAAACTCTGCTCCTACCTGTGGGAAAGCAGTCTGACCAACTAATGGTGGCCTCAGGCTAACCACATTGTACACCACCAGAGGGACCAGAGCAGTAGTTCCACTTAAATTGTGATGAGGGGTGGTTACGCAAACACACACTAAGAACATACTATAAATTCACAAATATGCCCTGTTTTATTTTGGCTTTAAAAAAAACATAATGTGATTAAACAATTTCCAGTTTTTCTGTCTGCGTATTTCCCTCCTCCAGGAACTGTATCTGGAGAACAACTTAATAGAGGACATCTCAGAGAGTGTTTTCAACCAGACCACCAACCTGAATGCAGTTTCTCTCAGACATAACAAGCTTGATGAGACTCGGATCGCTCCAATGGCTTGGATCAACCACAGGTCTGACAAAAAATAACCAGGCAGTCTAAGCCTCAACTCCAGTTTCACTTTTTTTAACATTTTTTGTTGGATCAAGAGAAGGAAACTTGTCTTTTTATTTCCATGTACTCATAATTTCCTTTCATCACTTTACTTTGCAGGAACTTGGAGTCTATTGATCTTTCACACAATGAGTTCTACCTTGTCCCATCCTTTCTTCCTACATCGCTGGTCCACTTAGTGCTGGTGGGAAACAAGATTGAGAGGATACCTGGTGGGTATTTGGAAGTCTCATTGCTGAACTGACAAACCCACAGTGGGAAAAAAGCATGTTTTGCAAATTATTGTCTTTGCTATAATCAGCTCCACAACATGCGCTTCTTACTTTGTGCCTGCTCCCTTTTTGAAAGCGCTTCCTCTGAAGGCCTTTGGTCCTCTGTAACAATGTCAACACTCCAAGATTCTTGGAAATTGTTCAACTCTAGGAAGACTTTAGGTTTGACTTGTTCTTGTGCTTCTTCTCTTGAAGCTACATTGAAAACATTGCTCTCAAAGGAAGTACAAGAGCATGCATGTTTCATGTCTGAATTTACAGATAATGTGGTACAATCACTTGCTGATAGTGAAGCGAATGACTGTTCTCTTTGGATTAATGCGACTTTTTGCTGCATCAGACGGACCTGTTTGCATTATTACTGCAGAGAGTGGATATTGACAGAGAAATCTCACTGTCTCTTGCATGGACCGTCAAAGGTTACGTGTTTGCCCACATGAATCCAGGCTTGGAGTACCTCTACCTCTCTTACAACAAGCTCGATGGAGAGGGAACGGAACCAGAGTCCTTCTTTGGCACTTATCAGTCCATGGTGGAAATGTGTTTGGACCACAATCAGCTGATCAATGTACCTGCTGGCATCAATGAAATGATGGCTTTGCACTTCCTCAGACTCGATAACAACATGATCAGGTATGGTTCCAGCCATCAGAAAAAGATTTTCAAAAGAGATTGACTGAGATTAGGTCAGAATTACTGGTCTTTCTGTGAATGACGTTTCCTTTCAGTGAGTATGTTTGCTGATGAGGCAGTCTACCCCTATCATATTTGTTGTACGCTCTTAAGCATGGAGATTAGTTAGCAGCACCAACGTGTGCTTCAGAAAATATTCTTGGGTTTACAAACTCCATCAAATATGTCAATATGTTGTGAAGCTCCTTTAAAAGGATATCATTGAAGTACATTGATTCACTTTCCATCTCATGACATGCAGGTTTACAGGGTGAAATGTTTTGTGTGCTCCTAAACTGCAGAGGTTGTCAAAGAAGTTAAAATACAGAAAATAGGCCCAATATCCCTTCAATGTGAGGTTACAGGAGTCCAGGATAAACCCTTTAAATGGACTTAAATGACATTTTCCAGAAATGTGGTTGGTCACTTGGATCCATATGGATGTGCTGAGTTTATATGTTTCAGAAACATTTGCCCAGATGATGTCAACATTTTATAAGCCACTGCTTCTAAGCTGCTGTCCTCACTTTACTTTTAGTCATGAAACAGGCTGTCTTTTTTTCTTAAATCCGGGCAAAAGTCAAAGATGGTAAAACTTTGAAAGCGTGTCACATTGATACTGCTTGTCTGAAGATCTTTAGTTTCTTTTTTAGGATCTTAAATGTTCAATATCTTTTTTCTCCTGAGCTCTTTTCAATAATCAACTGCCATCTGTGAAGAATATTAACCATTGTTGAAAATGTAAAATGAAAGAAGGTTTTACATCATTTCAAAACATGTCGTTGTACTATATTCTAGGATCCTACTTATCGACACTGATCCTCAGCAACAGAGGTCAATGGGAATTAAACTCCACACTCAGGTTTTGTCACAAATTTAGCAGCCTTTAAACTTTTCAAAACAAAGTCGTTACCATTACTGAATTATCAGCCTCAAATTAAAAGACCAAAAGATAAAAATAAAATAAAACCAAAGCCTTGAAGGTCAGAGTGAGCAGACACCGACCAGATGGCTGAGTCACACATCTCATACCTCCAGACGTAATGAATGGAGAGTTGTCCGGACAACAAAAACAAAACAAGCAGACTGAACTTTCCACTTGGAATTCAGGATGAATCTCACATTCACACGGTCAGGAAATGGAAACAGCAAAGCATTACAGCCTAAATGATGAAGTCCACTCCTTTAATATTAACCACCAATGGTTTTGCGATAATAAATTCTCCTAATGGCAACACAATTTCTAAAAAACTCGCCTTTATCGGCAAAACATTTTTGCACCTGGTGGAGGTGGTCTTTGAGGTGTACTGAAATTGACATATTTTGCAAAACTGAAAATGAAACACTTTTTTGGAAATAAATGAGTTATGCGACCAACAACTGGATGGCAATGTGCTTTTTGGTAGGCGCTGGCTGCCTTAGGCACTGCACAGAGGGCGCCACCAGAGGTCCCACAGCATCACACAGCTCATCAAAAGTAGAGCGTGTCATGTGGAGTTGTTGTTTCCACAGCTCTTCTGTTAAATCACCAACTTTTCCCAAAATGGCTTCATCCGTAGCCCCTCCCACATGTAAGGAGATCACCGCTCCACGGCCTGAAGAAGACGCCCACGTCTCTTTTGATAGATGATGATGAGCGCTAGTGCCGTGGCAGAAATTTGAATGTATCTGATCTAAATCAAAGTTTTGTCCACATCCGTCCCCAAATAGGTTTGTGTTTATTTGCATAATTATGATTTAATGGAAACAGTGAAATTGTGTTTTTTTAACATTTCAACACAATGGAAATGCAGATACTGTCTTGATTTTCCTCGTTTTTGAAAAGAACATGTTCTATTTACAATTTCCTGACCTTCTGGAGAGAAACAAAGGAAATACAGGAGAAACATATTGAGATGAAGCATCTCTGTAAATGTGATTCCTTTCAATGATATTGCAGGAACTATTGTTAGTTTAAGCTTTAATATTAACATTAATAATACTTTTATTTAGAGAGCACCTTTCAAAGCACCCCAAGTAGATAAAACAATATAAAATATAAGCAATAAAAGTAAGGAACCAGAGGAGATGTAGAAAGACATTTATGAAAGAGTTACAGTTTTACAGAAAAATCTAAACAAATGAGTTTGAGATTTAACTCTAAGACAAGAAGTAAAAGAATGTTCAGGATGCCTGGCACTGGGGCAAACCGAGAGCAGTGAGGTGGATGGAGGACAGTGATCTGGAGGAGCAGGTGGACATACAGATGTGTAGGTCACACAAATATGGAGGGAAGAGAAGGTGGATGACCTTAAAACTGTTCAGAAGTATTTTGAACTGAACTCTCAAGTGCAGTAGAGTGGAGTTCTGTCAGGATGTGCTGAGAATGAGTATTTGTAATGATGTGGGCAGCAGAGCTCTGGACCAACTGGAGTTTCTGGAGGAATTATTGTGGTAAACTGTAGAGAACTAGAACTACAAGAAGCCATTGTTTGCATGATGATGTGTTTGTTTCTCCTTTCAGGAGCGTCCCGGACGACAGCATCTGTGACCCAGATAGCAATGGGGATACCAGCCTGGTGGCTTTGAGGCTGGAAAACAACTTTATCAACTCCAACAAGATCTCTCCCACAGCCTTCTCCTGCATACGTGCTGCCTCAGGCGTGGTGTTAAAACCCCAGAAAGTGAAAAACTGAAACAACTAAACACAAAACCAACAAGAGTGAGAAGATAAACATTTCCATCACAATCCGTCTTCCAGCCTAATCAATAACAGATAAAGACAGAAGGTTCATGATCAAACATTTGATGTAAACGTTGAACATGAGATACAGTGAAGCAAATAAAAATTTGAACACTTGATAAAATCAGTGTTATTACTTGGTATGTTAATTATCTCAGGATCATCCAAATGGTCATTGGTAAACTTAAGACGGGCCTGGACATCTGCTGGTTTGAGTTATGCATAATTTCAAACCATGACATCTTTGTGGTTTACCAACAGTAACCTTGGAAATGGTGGTCTCAGCTCATTTAAGGTCATAGCCCTTTGCAGCCTTGTGGAGGTCTACAATGTTGTCTCTGGTGTCTTCAGACAGCTCTTTGGTCTTGGCCATGTTAGTATGTAGAGTCTTGTATGGGGTAGACAGATGTCCTTATGCAGCTAACCGCCTCAAACAGGTTCTTCTAATTGTGGAGTGGAGATGGACTATTTAAAGGTAGACTAACAGGTCTGTGAGGGTCAGAATTTTAGCTAATAGACAGGGGTTCAAATACATAAATTATTTACAGAAATCATATGACAATTTTACATACAATGCAATTTTCAGATTTCTTTTTAGATTATGTCTCTCACAATGGACATGCAGCTAAGATAAAAATGTCAGACCCCCCCCTCCATGATTTCTAAGTGGCCAAACTAGCAAAATCAGAGGAGGGTCAAATACTTATCTGCCTCACTGTATATTGTAGAAGTTGAACTGTCAGTACTCTAGCCTTTTGTGAAAGTTGCATGGTCATGTTCTTTGGAGAGGTGATTTCCTTCCATCCAGCTGGCATGTCAGAGTGGTACGTTTTTCTATTTAACTGCTGAGCCAATGGTAGAGTTTTTCCACACATCAGTGTCCTTTGGAAACCCAGACGCTAAAGTGGAAAGAATCCCAACACCAAAGACACTATCATGAGAACTCTCATAAACAAATGGAAAGAATTTCTTTGCTGTAAGACCATAGAACAGCCCATTATTTTTTAACAATCTCAGCACCTTTGGGTCCCTTTTGTTTGCTTCATTTCTTTAACATCTGTCCTTCATAAAGAACTAACTCTGAGGTCACACAACGCAGGAGCAGGGGCTTCTGCCTTAAAGGGGCTGTCAAAGCTCCTTTTTTCCTTCAAGCATAAAGATATTTTCTTTAGAAAAAATAGTAAAGCAAATCTTTTTTAGTATTTAGCAACGTGCTGCATGTGTTGACAGAGAGAGATCCATATTTGGTAACTGATTCATCCATAGTGGGCTTCAACATACGGACTTATCAATGTGGACATCTTGCAGGGTAAAATGAACCTCCTAATGGGCTGAAAGGGACTCAAGATGAAATCAGCTGTGCCTGGAATCTTGTGTAACTACTTTTGCAAACCTCTGTTGATCAGCATGCTTTGTCACTTTGAGGTTTTTGTAATAATGTTAATAAATAATGTTTATTTGCTTTTTGTGTATAAAACTGAGATCCATGTGCTCAGAATAAGGACAGACACTCCCACTCTGTCAATCTGTTTTCCAATGCAGTCTCTTTGGCTGCCTTTACACTGCATTGTTCAAGTGACCCAATTCCGATCTTTTCCTCTCACGTGGCACAGATCGGATATGATCGGTAAACGTGTAAGCAGGACAAAAGCGGATGGATTCCGATTTTCTCAGATCGGATACAGGCCTCTCTCATATGTGGAAATAAATCGGAAACGAATCAGATTCGTGCATTTGCGTGTGCCATGTAAGCAGACAAATCGGATATTCCCCAGTAAATGCGAGTCGTACGTCAGTGACGTCAACTCAGGACACCACCAACTGAGATCACATGACTTATTAAGATGCTTTTGTGCTGATTTTGCTGTCAGCGTGTTACTTTTGAGCCTCAGGCTTCAGACCGTAGTTGGAAACCGCTGTTATGTCCGGTCCGGTCCGGTCCCGGTCCGGACGCAAACGGTAACTAATGAAGCGGGACTCCGTTGCTATGGAACAGCAGGCTAGAAGCCGTTTATTTCTTTGGGGGCGTGTATGATGGGGACCATGTGTGTGTGTGAGTGCGCGCACGCGTGCTTGCGTGTGTGTGTAAGGAGAGAGCCCCCCTCTCTCCTGTGAGCGCGGGGGTGTGAGCGCGGAGCGGGGGACTGTCGGAGAACCGTAAATTAAAAATAAGATGTCTCCCCCAAAACTTTTGGAGTCTTTGGGTGAGGCTGAGGGTTCAGAACGGAAAAGTGAACCCCGAGGAAATCTCCCGTGTGTTTCTGCCCACGGTCAGAAAAGAGAAGTCATCGCGCAGGAAAGGTTCAACACTTGGATCAAACTGTTAGTACAGCACGTCTGCAAACACTTCCTCATTCAAAACTCAGAGAGAGAACATAAGACGGCCGAGCAGCGCCCCCCCCCCTTTTTTTACTCCCCCGTGCATCCCCTCAGGAGCGCCCAAGGCAATGCCTCCTTCCGTCGCCGCCTTGCCTCCATGACAACCACAATCACAAAAGTCTGATGGAGGTCCGCGGAATGCGGAAATACTGCTACGTAGTCCTCAGAACGTCTACGTTTGATAGTTTCAGCATTGTATAGTGTAAATGCAAAAATCAGATACGGGTCACTTTTAAAAGATGATGTAAGCGGGTCATCAAAAAATTCGGATATAGTCAGAAAATCGGATATGAGCATCAAGACCTGCAGTGTAAAGCCGGCCTTTGTGAACTTTTTGTTCCTCGCAGTGATGAAAGAAAACTAAAAACTATTGAAATATTTGAGTGCTTTAACTGCCGATGTAGAAATAATGCACGTTCACTGGCGGCAGTTTAGCTCAGGCGGTAAAGCAGGTCGTCCAACAACTGAAGGGTTGGCGGATTGATCCCCACTCTCCCCAGCCAGCTGTCGCCCCCCCGAGCGCGGCCTGTATGCAGCTCACTGCTCCCCCAGAGGATGTGACAAAATGCGGAGAAGAATTTCCCCATTGTGGGATAAACAAAGTATCAATTATTATTATTGATCAATATGGCAGAGACTGTGCTCCATGCATCTGAAAGGGGGTGTAAAAAACTGTAGGGTTTTTGCTAAAACATTTTTATCTCTGTGCTTTAGGCTACCAACATACTTAAACTAAAATAAAATCTGTAAAGCTTGGAAAGTTATCACATAGCTACCAACAATTTTATTTAGAAGTATTCACAATTAAAAAGAATACTTTGTGTTGCATTAAAATTGTTGCTTGAATGTCCCTCAACAAGCTTGTGCTTTTTGTTTTGTTCACTTTTATATCTATTTCAGGGTTGTGTATTGGCAAGAATCTAAGACGATGCGTATGACAATAAAAGTAACACAACACAATTATTACGATATAATATATCACAATATATCTCAAGACTTTTTTAAATGACTGATGAGTGACTTTGAAAAACTTTGTCAGAATCCTAATCCAAAACATCTAAAACAAAGTTTCTATGTGCTTTAAACAAAAAGGTTCCTTAAGTACAGGCAAGAATATAAAGTGATATTTAAGGTAGTCGACGTTTGACAATCTCCAACATGGCAGTCTGCCTATTTCAGTTCAAACTAAGTTGTAGAGTTGCCACTGAGCTGTGTAACAACAACTGCATCCACCGTAAGATGTTCCCGTGAGCTCTTGTTGCTGTTTTGGTGCAGAGCTGCTGAAAGAGGCTTGGTCTGGTTGGTGCACTGCCAACTAGCAGTTGGAGTTTACATGTTTGCTTGTGCATAATAAATTAATTCTTGCTTCAGCAGCATTAGAAATTAGTATGTGTGTTGCCAAATAAAGTAAAAAAATAAAAAACAAGAAACAATCAATGCCTGTGAGTAACTCACTTGAACATGTTTGTAAGTATCTGGACCTTTAAAATCCTTCCAAAAAGCCTACAAAATACATGTTTGTCATTTTAGATAGAACATATTCATTTGTGTTTGTATTGTTGTAGTTGTTTCTCCTTTAAACAAACAATAGAAAAGACCCTCCCCCCCCCGCCATCTGTTATATCGGAGTTTAGTTAACCGTCAACCTTGGTTTTAGTTTGTTAAACCTCTTGAAGGGAACTGTTTACAGGAAATGTTAGAAAAACAAGCAAACACTGCAATTGATAATGATGCCGATTTTAGCGCTGACCAACATTTGATGATTGTTAGACAGAAACCTAGAGAAGCCTACAAGGACCAACAATGATCTATGCAGTCGGAGAACAACATACATTGCTCCAGCTAAACTGTTTATATACTTATAAAAATACACTAAGCTAGTTGGACTTTGACCATTCCACCTCTGTCATGATCCCAAACCCCCATACTGCACATTTGAAGTAACCCAGAGTCTATTCACATGTACTGAGTATCAGATGAACACATTGAGCTTCCGAAGCAAAGCAGAGCCATGAAGACTGGGATGGCTCATGATTGGATGTGGAACTGTAGCCCGAGTTGTCGTTTAGATGAAGATGGAAAAGCCAACCTAATCATCAAAAAATGTTCCTTGGAAAACCTGAGGTTAATAGTTTTACTTCTGTAGCTGACATCTAAAAGATGAGTGGAAGAGGAAAATCAAACGCAATGAGTGCAAAAACCTCAGCTTGTCCTCTTTGAACAGATGGAAAAACTGGGTAATCAAGAATAAGTCTAAATGTCTGAAAGCAATAAAACAACCATCAGAGATGTTTGGTACATCTGAAGATGAAGCAGCTTTTAAAGCTTTCAAAGTTAAACATAACTCAGAGAGCAAAGGTTTGTTGAGAAATCCTTTTTTCTAACTTAGCTGCAGGAAAGAACAGCCTTTTAGTTTATCAACTTCATACTCTGCACAGAATGACAGCCCTGACAGTCAACATGACATGCAACACATAAAGAAATGAGAATCAGAGCTTTGCCTGCACAGCAGACATCCAGCATCAGTGTTAGCCTTATACTTTATAGCACATAAAAGGGAAAAAAATGTTAGGATCTCTAAGTAAAGCTACAGCATCCAAACATGTAAAGCATGCAAAACTTGATAGTGAGACAATATATTAGTGTACGCGGCATACAAGAGCTTTGCTTTACTACCAGCTCCCGCTCTATAGAGACCAGGTTCTCAGCTTTGAAAAGGTTTCCTAGCACACGCAGCCTTTCTTGTGCCACTGAAGCATCAAAACTGCTGAGGCAATGCCTTGGCACCGTCCCTGCACCATTCCCCCATGACTTTGCTGTAAAGTTAAAAGCTACAGCAGACACAATCCCTCTTTTTGCAGAACGGCGATGCCGTAAATGGTAAATGGCGAATACTTATATAGCGCTTTTCTACCTTCTTCAAGGCCCAAAGTGCTTTACAGTCACAGTCCCATTCACCCAGTCACACACACACACACATTCACAAACTGGTGAACAGCTCTGCTGCCGAACACTGGCGCCAACCTCCCACCAGTACTACTAAACACGTCTGTTAAGATGGAAAAAATGATATCCCTCGAGAGAAAAGACTTTCTGACCAGCTCCTGTCAGGAATCTTCATACTGAAAACCATCTACAGTGTTGATTTGCAACTCAAATCCTAGAGTACCAACAATTGCGCCATCAAGTTATTCACAACCACAAACTAGTTTCCCTCTTCAGCCATAACAGTTGCAAAATCCAACTAATTTGTGGTTAGCCCTTCATTAAACACATTTGACATTTTTATGCACAGATAAATAGAGTATGATTGCTCCACCAGGTCCGATTTCCAACACAATGTCTGAGATCATAAAGTAAGGCTTTATGGCAGTAAGGCAGACAAACAAAGCCTAGTCCTTTTCACAGCAAATCCTCAGGCAGCTTAACATCTGGATCTAATCAGAGCCCAGAAATATTTAGTGAAATTATGTCCTTTAGGCTCAAACATGACATTTAAAGGGTATGAGTATTAAGGTGCAGAATTATCAAAAAAAAAAAAAAAGAAAAAGGCTGAGTTATTCAGACAGGAACCAGGAAAGTCAATAATAAATGGCTCAGACTTATAAAGAGTCCTTTCACCTGCTGCAGGTCCAAACCAAAACATGCAACACCCATCCTCTCTCTTTCATACACACACACGAGCACACACAATAATACTTTCAGCCAGGATGGACCCGTTCACACACACCAGCCAGCAAATCCATCTCACCATCAGGTGGTGATTGACTGAAGGTTTAGCCCCTATCCTCACCCCAGTGTGCAAGACATATGCAATGGGGATCAAAAGTTTATGGCACCGGAGGTAAAACGTTCCATTAAACTAAAGATCGAAAAACCTTCAAAAGGCATCAGATCAGATTATAGATGAGACATTCTTGTAATATGTCAAAAAGAAATTAGGCTTTATTTCCATCATTTACCCTTTTAAAATGACAGAAAACAAAATAACGGGCGATGCAAAAGTTTGGGCACGCTTCAGAATTTATAGCATGCCCCGCCCCCGTCAATAGAGCTGAGACTCTATTTTGTTTCCATAGACCGGGCATCGTCAAATGGCGGACCGCGGTCCGAGTCCGGACCGATTGACGAGTCTGCCCGGACCCGTTAAAATCTTTGATATTAATAAAAATATAAAACATTTGTTCATGCGCAGCTAATCTAGTAATTGTGACAGGAGCGTCATCGATAGCCAAGCCAATCAAATCGATTGTTTACCTTTCAACAACAGCGTCGAGTGTGAGAGAGAGATAGAGAGGAGATGAGAGAAAATGGCTTGCTCAAAAATTAGAAAAGTAGATGCTGAAAACCGAACTTTTAAAGATGAATGGACGGACAAATACATGTTTATTCTGCCTGCAGCCAGTTCTAAACCTTTGTGTCTCATATGCTGTGAAAATGTGGCGTTAATCAAAAGTGGCAACGTTAAGCGTCACTATGAGACCAAACACGGGTCGTTTGAGGAAATGTACCCGCAGAAGTTCGCAGTGAGGGCAAGTAAAATCATCGAATTGAAAGCACAGTATGACAGGTCTACTCGTGTCATCACGCATGCATTTACCGGGCAGCAACGTGCAAATGAGTGTTCGTTAAAGATCGCGTGGATTTTGGCGCAACACAAGAAAGCATTCAGCGATGTGACAGTTGTAAAGGAGTGCTTAAATGCGGCTGCAGAAACTTTATTTGACGGTAAACTAAAAGATGACATGTGTGAAAAAATAAAAAAAATCCCATTGTCAGCTACAACAACAACTAGAAAAACTGAACTATTAGCAGAGGATGTACTGGCACAGCTTGATGCAGCTGTTCAGAACGCAGTATGCATATCCTTAGCCATTGATGAGTCCACAGATGTAACGGATAATGCCCAGCTTTTGGTGTATGTGAGATTTCCTCACAAAGAGAAGAAAGAGATGTGTGAGGATATGTTAGGTTCAACACCACTTGAGACACACACGAGAGGAGAGGATATATATGAGGGGATAAAGGAGATGCTCACAAAAAGAAAGATTAATCTGAAGCAAGTAGTGTCAGTCACCACAGATGGTGCACCTGCCATGGTTGGGAGAGAGAAGGGGGCTGTTGCGCGGATGAAACAAGACAACCCTGATCTCATAGCCTACCACTGTATCATACATCAGACTGTTCTCTGTGTCCTTCTGTCTGAAGAATTTGCTGAAGTAATGAATACCATGATGAAACTTATAAACTTCCTTAGAGCATCCTCATCCCATCAGCATCGACTGCTGAGAGAATTTTTGAAGGAAATGGATGCAGATGCGAGTGACCTACTACTCCACAACAACGTGAGATGGCTGAGTAAAGGCAATGCACTGGAACGCTTCTGGTCCATCCGAAAGGAAATAGCTGCTTTCTTACAGCAGCTCAAGAGTAAAAAAGCAACACAGTTTGCAAACTTTTTGCAAGATAAGCACAAGATGGATGTGGTGGCTTTTTTGGTGGACATCACAGGACACCTTAATGAGCTCAATTTAAAGCTGCAGGGTCAGAAAAATTCTATCTGCGATTTGATGAAAACAGTCCGCTCATTCCAGATTAAGCTGGACATTTTCAAAGAAGATCTCCAAGCAGATTGTGAGCATTTCCCACAAATGCGTGAACAAATTCAGGGTGAGAGAGACATTTCCCCTTATGTCGGCTTCATAGACAAACTGATTGGAAACTTCTGTCAACGATTTGACTGCTTCAACCTGGGACACCAGCTCCTCCTGCTAATTGAGAATCCATTCCTTATCAGAGAAATCAGAGGATTTTCAAAGGAGGTGACACAGACCTTCAAGTGGGCACATCCTGGATCTTTACAGTTAGAGCTCACTGATTCGCAAGCAGATGTTGCTCTAAGAAGCCATTTTGAAACAACTGACTCTGCTACTTTCTGGTTACAGATTGTGCCAGAAACGATGTTCCCTGGTCTAACCAAAGTAGCACTACACACCTTAACCATGTTTGGATCAACATACAGCTGTGAGACAGCTTTCTCGTCAATGAACATTATTAAAACAAAGTACCGTTCTAGGCTCACCAATGAGCATCTCCACATGAGCATGAGACTTGCACTAACCCCATTTAAGCCAAGATTCAAACTGCTGGCAGGACAGTTACATGCCCATTTCTCTCACTAGGAAAGAAAGATTGAAAGGGAGTAAGGAAAGGTTGAAAGGAGAGATGAAAAAGGGAGCTGCACTTTTTTTTCCAGTAAATTCTGCCCTGTTCTATTTTACTTGAAAAGTTTCCGGTGTTTTTTTATTTAAAATGTAGTTCATGTTTTAAAAAGGTGGCAGCTCAAATGTCTTTAATTTATTTTCTTGAAGATTAAAAGCACTTTTATTTTATTCAAAAGATTCTGAATGTTTTACATTACTTGAAATAGGCCCTAAGTTCAGGCTGCTCAAAGCTGTGTTTGCTGTTTTATTTATTTTATTCAGAATAATTTCAGTGTCTGTTACTTGACATGTAGTAAAGACAACTACAGTATTGTTTTCCATTCAAGTGCCATACAAATGCAGACTTTTTGGTATGTTAAAAGCATATTACTTTGAAAACACTTGAAATGTAACAATAAATTATATTGAAATGTATGTGCGTTATTGATTTTATTAACATCAGGGTACATTATGTTAAGTGACAACATAAGATCCGGACCTTTGCTGGGAGAAAATTTCAGTAACTGGACCTTTTTGAATTTTAATTGAATACCCCTGCCATAGACTATGAAATTGCTATCAAATTATCCATCAAATTGGATTTGCGATATTACGCAGCAACTTAAAAAAACCTGACCTAAAACAAGAAAAGTTTACTTTTCTTTCATGTCTGATGGTGAGAAAAGAAAAGCATATGTGTGTTTTTATATAGAAGTGTGATGGTGTGGGATTTTTGATCACTGCGGTGATTAACCAGCAGGGGCGCGGTGTCGCGGTTAACCCCCCTCCCCCCAGCGGCCGTGTCGCAAATGAATACAATTACAACGCAGTATTCTTTATTAACAAATATCTAACTAATGAGCTAACTATATAGGTGATGTACAATGACTGTGTGTGTGTCAGCGCGCTGCGTGTGTTGGAGGAAGAAGCGCACACAACTGTGTTGGGGGTGCATTTTGATTCTTCTGCAGCGGACCGCTCTCCAGCTGCACGCGAGTTTCACCTGTGCTCTTCTCAGAATATTATATTTTGCAAACTGCAGACACTTTGTCACCTTTACGGTAGCCATGAAGCCTGAAGAACGCGGGGCAGGAGGCTCCGCCTTTGTTTATACAGACACGTAACTTTGGGCTGCACAAAATAGTTCCCCAACAAAACGTGTAGTGATATTTATCGCACTCTAAGAGTGCCCGTTCATATTTGGTGTTACAGAGTGAAGGAGAACAGTAATAAACTGCCCCAACACAAAATCCTCCGGTGGGCGGCCGTGTCGCGCACTTAAGAACGCACACAGCTTGTAACGGAAATGAATACAATGGAAAGTAATAATTAGAACGCAGAAAATTTTTCGTATTTCCTTGCGAGATGGAAACTTCTGTTGTAGAATCAATGAGGATGCGTATGTGTTTGTGAAACCGCCCGTGTGTGTAAGAAGAGGGAGTGTGTGCAGCGCAAGAGGGAGTGAAGAAGAACAGTAATGAAAGGTTTCCCCCAGAAACCCTTGAAGTCTGAACACAGGACTAGCAGAAAAAGTAAATTGTCAGCAAAAATGAATGTGTTTAATGTGTTGATTATAGTTCCAATCACGCACCATATGCAGAACTTAAAAAGTAAAACATATAAACTTAAAAAAAAAAAAGAAAACGTGCAGTGATGCGGTGATGACGTTATCACTGCCGTGATTAGGTCATCAACGTGGTTATGGTCACACCCCTATGTAGTGTATAAACTTTTTCTTTTGAACTTGTCCTGTGCAACAGCTAAGCAAACTGATTAGAGCTGAAAGCCTCTTGTGTTAGACCAGTGCTTCTCAATTATCTTTTGCAAGGCCCCACTAGGAAAAATAAAATGTTTTATATTTAATATTGTAATTTAGGGTCGAATGGGAATAATAATATTAAGGACTTGTCTTTTTTTAACAGGGCTTCAGCCATTTTGTAAACAATGTTATGGGGACCCGGGACTTAGCCCCGCCCATGGCCACTAAGACTCATTGGAAGTGTTGATTCCCACACCATGAGTTAGGGAGCTGTAAAGAAGTGCGCCTTATAGTCGTGAAAATACGGTACTCTTTAGTAGTCACTTTACATCCGAAGGCTAGTAGGCTACATGCTTAGTCCTTTAATTTGATAAAAAATATAAAATCCAGTTTATAATCTGGTGTGCCTTAATTTTGGTTGTGCTTACTGACCCCCAATTGATTTTCTGTATTAAATGTCACACAAAAATCAGTTGTAGACCCCTGGCCTATGCTGTCCTGATGATAAAAATCAAAATAAAACTAGGATATACTGATCATCACACAACAACATTCTGGATGGTACAGAAAAAAATAGACTTCATCTATGAAGAAGAAGTTAAAAAAAAAACTTCCACTGATATGAAGATCCAATACAAAGAGCACAAGACAGACAATAGGCTGCCAGGCTTTTCATTTAGTTAGGGTCGACTTACTGCAGGTTTTGTTAGAAACATTTCTAAACTAGTTGTTGGTGTTGTTTTTGGTCACCTTGGGTTTCAGGTTGCTGGACAATGTGATCTGTGAACTACAGACAAAAGCAAAACGGCTGCTGGAACTTTTCTCAGGTTTACATAATAGGAAGAATATGCTGAACAGAAAAACTATGCAGGCTACTGCTTGATGATATAATTTCTTTACCAGGTTGGGTTTTTTGGGAAGCATCATTTCCCACTTAAAAGATGCAATGAAACCAGAAAAGCCCTCCCACCCTGCTTTTTCACTGACTGCCAAACCAAAGTGGGGATTTAGATGGTCTGGCTCTGCAACAAGATTTTAGCTCAGCTCAGCAGAAAATACCAGTAGAGAATGGAAAAAGGAATGCCTAGAGAAGAAGATGCTGTTAGCCTTTCCATTCCTGGGGGGCATTATTATGTCAGCCCCACATGTACAGCCCAGGAGTGGAAACTTGTGCCTCTCTGAGACAATAGTCATCCAGACGTTAGACAAATATAATGTGTGCGATAAATTAAAGTTAAAGTTGGGTTTTACCTCTCTGCTGTCACGTCTGAAAAGGCTATGTCTGTTTGTTTTTATCATAATGCCGATCTCCCAGATTAATGAAAGAATGGTTAAGAGAATGGTAAACACATTAGTCACAGTTGTTGCAACACATGCAACACAACATAGACAAAAACAGGATTTATCATCATTTTTAAAGACCCTGTTATAATGACACTATTCACACACTAAGCAACAGTGTACATTGAGACAACAACAGCCAGGACTCAGAATGTCACACTTGCTGCAGCTTCAACTGCAAACTTCATTAAAAAGCCTTCTGCAACACTTCCTGTGTGTAAAGATGGAAGAAGGGAACCCAGCCTCCGAATCCACGAACACGAGTGGGACTTCACGTATGACATCACAAGTGAGGAACAGCCCCTTCCAGGAAGCGTCTGCACTGCCAGCCATGCCCCAGGGCTAACACACACACACACACACACACACACACACACACACACACACACACACACACACACACACACACACACACACACACACACACACACACACACACACACACACACACACACACACACACACACAAACACACACACACACACACACAACACACACACACACACACACTTTCTCCGTGGAGTTAGCAGTAGTCGGCTAAACGCTTTCATTCTATATGCACAATATGCACATCCATCATTGCAAAAGTTCACATGATGTTTATTTTCGTGGGAGAAACACAGACACGCTGCTGGGTTGACATCATGAAATGGGTTTCGCCCATTTCATGATGTCAACATGGAAAGAACAGAAATGTAACACTGCCTGATGCCAACAAGAAGCAAAAGGCAGTGCCTCAGAGATCCAGCTGTCTTACTTCCAGAAAACGAGCTGCAAAAATAACATATTTGATAAAAAAAATGTTCTTTAATGTGCTAAAGGTAATTTATTATTATATATATGAATATGGTTTACTCGGAAAGGCTCAGAATAGCATTATAGGCCCTTATAGGCTAAGTGCTTTAGCACCATGACAACATTCTTTAGCGAATGTACTAAATCATTACCTCCCTTTTCTTTACTGGGAACCAGGTTTTTCTTCCACTGGGGAAATGCTTCCGTTGCTTCATGACTTATGCTGAGTGTAACAGTGTATGATGAAGCACAATCAATCTGATATAAATGTGATTGTTATTCCGGGAACAGAGATTTCTACCAGCAGACAAAGGGCAGTCCCAACGAGAGGAAAAAAACAGGAATAGAAAGAAAACTGCAGCTGTATGGATATTCTGTTGGGGGCCAACTGGAGCTAAGTGTGGTGAGTATAAACAAGGAAACACAGTAAAACATTGAATGTGGCAATGAGCCATGAAGGGAGGGGCAGACATACCAGTGTGTTCCATATAAACCTGAGTGTGCAGGAGTCTGAAGCCAACCACCCTGGCATCACTTCAAGGCTCCTGATAAAAAGGACATGACTCAGGGCTGAACAAGGTCCTTTCAAACATAGTCTTGAGACGTACAGATGCTACAGTAACTCAGACGCCAGAGCCTCTCATCTGACAAAGGAGGGTCTCTGTCAGTGGGGGGGTTCAGGAAACTTTTTTTCCCTCCATCTAAAGCAAGACGGTGATGCTGATTTTCATTTACTGGGAATGTTGAGATTGAAGATCCATCTGCAAGCCTGAACATCTGCTCCTGCCAGGGAGTCAAAATCGGGAAAGACACACGCCTGAGAGCAAAGGTAGGAGACTGTCGGCGCTTACTAATGAAGCCCTGCTGATTTGAAACAGTTTAAATGCTTCTGATGGGAGTGAAAAAGGCAGCCCAGTGCAGCAGTGTGAGTAAAGACCTTTCCCTCAAATCCCTTTTTGTGGTTTTATTTTTTAAAAGCATTCAGAAAGTGCAGACTATAATTTAAAGAAAAAAAAGTTTTATAACTAACATACTTGTTATTTATCTTCAACTTGCAACTTCTTCAACCAAAATTCCAATAAGGTAAAATTCCATGTGATGCTGTCAGTGCAACTCGTCAGCCATAAATTCATGAACTGCCACAAACGTTAAAAAATGTCAGTGAGCGTTAAAAAATAAAGAGAAGTCACAGATTTAGAAGATTTTTCTTTCAATGAGACCAATTACAATGCATGTCAACTGTCTACCACTTTCAGCACGTACACATCTTTTTACTATGTGTTTAAAGCAGTTTTTTCTGATTTCTTTAAAGATGATATTTACATTAAGGCACACTAAAAGCTATTCCAAATGTCTGTGGAAGCAGGCTTGGAGAAAGTCTTTATAGAGAAAGCAGATTTTGGACAAGAGCTTTTGGATCTGGTCTTTTACGTGTTTCCTCTTTAAAACAAATAGCTGAGCTCAGGGGATTAACATTAATGATGTTGGTGTTCAAGGCTTAATAGTGGCAGGAGGAAAATCACTATACAACATGGAAAGAGCAGAAATGTAACACGAACACCGACTGCCAAGCTGCCAAACAGCCATGAAGAAAAGAGCTGTGTTTGTGGTAAATGTGATCATATGGAGGAACAGAGCTGTCAAAGCAGGATGTTCAACCACCACCGCATATTTGTGGGGGGACCAAACATTTAGCTGAGGGGCTTAGAATCCATCAATGCTGGCAGAAGCACGCAACCAAAGCAATCTCAGCCTTTCAGACAGAGATACGTGAATCCTTCTGTAAATCACTGCAGCCAGTGAATGGGTGAGGGCTGGACTAACATTTATGTTGGCCCTTAAACTTAATTCCAATGGAAGTTTTTATAGCTTCATGGAAACACCAGCAGAAAATATGAGAAGCACATTCTGAAAGCAATCAGCCCGGGAACTAATGCTCTGTTGTAGTAATGCATTCTTTAATCAGATGATAAAAGGGGGCAGGGGGGGGAAAGTACGAGTGACTATGGGCTAAAGCCTACTTTGTTGAACAGCTCCAACAGTTGAGGAGGTTGGTTCCAATAGTCTACATCCCAACCATATCAAATAAGTGAAAGGAATAAATAAACCACTGGCTAAATGATGTCTGCTAAGTGAGTCAATACGAGAGAACCTGTAGTTTATCACAAGATAAAGATAGTGTTAGTTAAAAAGTACCTATAAAAGGTTAAATGCTCACTTCAGTGTTATTATATTCATTCGATGGTTGGATGTGTTGTAGAGGAGCTGAGCTGTGGATAATGAAGGGAACAATCAAAAATGTCAAAGTCTTTCATTCAACAAAGTAAGTCATGTAAGTCTAAACCCAGTTTAAAAAGTCAGGCAATTTAACCGTAACATAAGCCATCAAAGAGGAAAAAAGAATATACTAACATACTGTGTGGAGGATGTAAATATGAACTAAAAAGCACCAGGGGGGTATTCCAGGAAGCATGTTTAAACTATCCTGACTTTAAGCCTGAACTCTGGCTGAAGTCCGCCTGAACTTGCTTACTCTGGGTATGTCGGTTCCAAAAGACCGGATATGAGTTGGCGTAATTACGCTCGACTTGGTAACCCTGGGTTAACGTACGTGCACAGCAAGTACATAAAGACATTCTCAATGGATCTCAGATTTCCGGAGTCACCATGGAAACGAGTGGAGAAAAAAATAGAGCACTATACTTCACTGAGATGATCATTCTCTTCCTCCCTCTCACTCATGGTGCAGAAAGAATTAAACATAACAGGGTAAAATAACTCGGCAAAACGCAGTAAAACAGCTAAACAACTAAACACATTTGGTCAAAAACCCACACTTACACCAAAATCCGTCCAGACAGGCAAAGGGAATGGTATCCCACAATTCCTTGCGCTGCCGATCTAACAACAACGCCAAAGTTACACCTATTCATTGAATTAATTTGAAGGAAAGTAAAATAAATGTCTGATAACTACTTGTTATTTTTAGTTTGACTGAACTCGAATGAGTTATCTTAACTGAAGCAAATAATTAAGTTAGATCAAAGTAAAAAAGTTTATCTTTCCAACATCCATATGTGGTCTTATCACCCTCTCATGGTGGAAAAAGTATTATCTGAGCTTCTTCATCCACTAAATCATCTTCAAATGGACACGCCATGCTGCTTCACCTCTCTGTAACAAACTAACCTTCAACTAAACCTGCTCCAGACCAGGCTATGTTCAGATCATGAGTTGCTATGGCAACTTGACCTACCCTGAAACATACCTCCATTTCTGGAACCGAAAACTGATGTTATCAACTTCCTTAGCCTCAAACTTACTTGGGTAACTCGCATTACCTGCTTTCTGGAATTTCCTTCATTATTTGCAAAAACAAACCTGAGCAAACCCTCTCCCCCCACTCTTCAGTGTAACATGGCAACAAATCTTAAAGAAAAGATGACAAGTTTGTAAAGTTGTTTAAATTTGACCCAACTTTTTGCTTGTTCCATAATTGTTTAAAGGTATTTTAATGGTTACACATTTAAAACATCGCTCCAAACCGGCTTCTGAATTCAGCCTCTTTAACTCAGGCTTTGATCCCTGTTTCTTTTTTAATACATTCCGTTGAGAGGTATTTTAGACTATGGTCACATATCCCAAAAATTAACCATGCTGCAACCTAACTACAAGTTTTCAGCAAACTCTTTGTAACCGGAGGGGGCAGTTGCATTTTTACACGCAGAGGTTTTAAAAAAAAAATCACAATTTTACTGTAACTGGACGATTTTTTCACATCAGCCAGTGGCCAACCCGGCACATTTGGAGGTTGCACGGTGGCAGTCCAGTGACAAGCGGGTTGCAGAAAGGCAGCAGTGCGGTCATCGACTGATCGGAGGGGCTTCAAGGTTTCCAAAAAGTCTGATGATCAGCTGATTTCAGACTGCCACCCTCCAGCTGTCCAATTGCCACGTCTAATTGTTAGAAATCGTACGGTAGGAGCACGGGCACTCATCGAGGGCTGCTGACATGGACCGTGAGCCCAGCCATGACTGGACATCAGTCTGCAATCCTGGTCACTGAGGGTCCTGCATATAAATGGGGAGACAGCATCGATGCTGCATTGATGCATAGATTTGTTCTTTATTCGATGAAGACTCCTGCTGAAGTTAGACCGCTTGGACCTTCGTCTTCTCGGGTGCTGGGGCTTTGTCCTTGCTGGGTTTCTGGGGAGGAATGCTGTCTTATCTACTTCCTGACTGACGGAAGCCGTCTACCATATCAACGATTTACATGAAATCTGGAAGATTCAATCCCCATCACACGGTGGCAGCTGTAATTGTGAACGTAGCATAAGAGGTTGAAGAGGGTCGTATGACAGACTGGCTTTTTTTTTTTTTTCCTGTCGAGACAAAGGTGGTAAAAAGAATCCTGTCCAAGTTCAAGAAGCACATCCAGCATCAAAAGCAGTGAAATAGTCTGGCTAAACCACACCGTGGTGAATCTGGACAAGATTCCATAACATACGCTCTCAGTAAATATGTAAAAGCATGCCGCTTTACACCACCCAAATTTATTCATTCCTCTATCGTAACAAAAACCACGTCATAGAGCAGGGCTGAGGATTTTAGTGAGATACAGCAGTGGGCTTAGAGTAAGCTTTCAGTTCCATAGAGGACAGTTTACATTTTACATTTGAACTGCTCCTAATGAGTCGTTCCACCAATAAAGTTTGGGAAGCACACCAGCTCTGTTGATCTAAGGATGCCAACTAACTTACCAATATGAAGACAAAGGCTATGTCCAAAATCCTTCACTTCTCATTACATAATGCGATCGCCATTTTGTAGTGCTGTTGATATCTACAATTCTAAAATCAAGTGCCCGAGAAATTTCCCAGACGTCTCTTCGAAAAAAACTAATGTGAATTAATGCTCACTAGATTGGTGAATATAGACCACGTTTGAACATTTTTTGCAAACAATTTATTTATTCATTAGAGATTTTTTTCATTTAAGTCTTTTTAAATAAAATATCAGCGTTTTCCATTTCAGAAATTTTCAGTTTCAGTGGATTCATAAATGGTCATCGCAAAACGCTCATATCAATGAGATTTTGACTTTGTGAAATTGATGATGTCATATTCGCTGTATGGAAAAAAGAAAAAAGTAGTGAGCATGGTGTCCAAATTGCTTTTAAAATTCAGGGCACTAGAAAGTCCCGCACTATATAGTTTTTTAGTAGTTAGGTATTAGGGTGGGAATTTGAACACATAGCATAAGTGCTATACCCATTTTAAACAGTCTTTCTGTGCAGACTCGCTTTGTTATTTAATGTTTAGTCAAAGAGACTCTTTGTTATTTCTCTTATAGTAGTTTTCTTTCTGAGAACAGACATGTATTTTTGATCATGTTCACAGAAATTAGGAGTGGCACATGAGCTCTGTGTGTTAGAAAGACAAGTAACCTAAGCTGTGTTTTCTACAGATCTTTCCTGTTTGTCCAAAAAGAACCATGAGAGTTCTCCTCCTGCTCTGCCTGCTGTCTTTCGGCAAAACAAAACCATACCAGCCTGTTAACGTCATGGATTTGATGAAAAACCACGACATCATGATAGCAGATTCTGATGAGGACGATGACGAAGAAGATGACGATTATGAAGATGAGGACTGTCCAGCAAACTGCCGTTGTTCACCTCAAGTGGTCCAGTGTTCTGACCAAGGTATTAGACAGATATTATTAACTATTCACAAATCTGCTGTTATCTTCCTTCACCTCGACAAAAAACACAACCTTATGACTCCCACTTATGACCCCATTTACTGAAAACAGGTCTGCTTAGGGAATAGCCAGTGCTTTCAATGTAAACAACACCAGTAATATTTGCTGGATCTTCCTTAATATTTTTCTGACGTTTTGCGCTGACTGATATAATTGCAGTGAAAGGATCTTCTGCTGCTAACAGAAGTTGTCAAATGTTATTTATGTAGACATAAATCAAATCAAGTGCATCTCTGAACCTCCATGACAATTCAGTAGTTTTCTTGGAGTAATCTTTTCTTTTTTTATAATGTTTTTATGAGGCATTCTGTTTTTGGTCTACAAAGGTCTGATATCTGTTCCTGACAAGATTCCTGAAGATACCATGATGATCGATCTTCAAAACAATGACATTACTGAGATCAAGGAGGACGACTTTAAAGGCCTGCACAAGCTTTATGTAAGAACGCCTTCTTCTTTAAAGCAAAATGCTGGGCCTCTCTGTGTTGGAAGCTATTCATTACCCTAGGCCAGGGGTCGGCAACCCATGGTTTCAGAGCCACATGTGGCTCTTTCATCCTTCTGTTGTGGCTCCCTGTGACTTTGGAAAATAATGAGTATTTTATAAAAATTCAAATTTATTTTATTTTGTTCATTTTTCATGGCATTTCAAAGGTGCTGCTGGCTCCGTGCGAGGCACGTGCCACGTAAAAAACAGCTTCCTTGGTGGGCTCGTGTTTGTAGGCGAGGGCTGCGGAGCTGATAGCAGGAGGAGACACGCGGGGCGGCTTCAATAAACACTCCGGGTCTGGAGTGATTTTCTGCCGGGGGCTTGGCGTGGCGCCGAGCGGGGAGCGGCTTTCTGGTGACGGAGAGTTTGCGCCGGTGTTTTGGACTCCCGTGTGCGGTGATGTGTGTTTCAGAGCAGGGGAGCTCGTTGCGTCGGTTGCAATCGACCGGTCATCTTCGGGGAAGTGGGGGAGATTGAAGGGGAAGAGAGTGTTTCTTGAAAATCCACCAGCCAATCAAAATCCTCACCGAAAAGTACGGGACTTGATTGACATGCAGAATGGCCAATCGGACATCCTCTGACACATACGTCACTGCAGACGCGAGTTTAAATGCACTCAGCGCAAACTCTGCCTTCAGAACGTCTTTTTCTCCCCGCGGCACATCATGTCCCCGGTAGAAGTCCAGCAACCGGAGTTTATTAAAGCCTCCCCGCGTTTCTCCTCCTGCTATAAGCTCTGCAGTTCTCGCCCGATAAATACGAGCTCATCAAGGAAGCTGCGAGGCGCGCGCTTCGTACGGAGCCAGCAGCGCCAAATGCCTCACAATATGCCACGCCCCCCGCATTGCACCGTTTACAGCAGAGCATGAATACGATGGTCGCTGCTTTCTGTCTTTGTAATAAAACGCCTCATCTGTTAATACAAAAGTATCTTTATGTAAACTCACTGTGTAGTTTTTAATCATCAGTACATAAACAATAATGTTGAAATAAACATGTAACAAATAAACATGAAGATGAAAAGAAAGAAGTACTTTTTTTTATCTTTTCTGGCCCGCAATCTACACTCATGTCCTTGAAAATCGATCGCGATCGACGTAATGACCACCCTTGATATAATATATATGCATAATATATATAATGATGTCAAAACGGGTTGTGGCTCCGGGTGCTTTTTTTTTCATTAGGGGCGGTCCCAAATGGCTCTTTGAGTAAAAAAGGTTGCCGACCCCTGCCCTAGGCCAAATAGAGAAAAAAAGAAGAACTGGAAGTAATCTGTATACAAAACATTCCAAAGAGGCATGGAGGAGGGGCTCCCTTTTCTATGCTACTTGAAGGTACTTCTTGAGTGTTGAATATGTAGGTGTCTTGAACCATTACCAGCCGGTTGCATGCTTTCTTTCACCATTCAGGACTCCAACTTTGGCATACACAAGGCAATAACACACCTTTCAACTTTACAGTTTTCTCAGATGTCCCCTTGACTAATGTGCCCCTATTACCCTTTCTCCCCCCAAAACAGGGCCTGTTTTTGATCAACAACAGGATCTCTAAAGTTCACCCAAATGCCTTCAAGAACATGGACCATCTAAGACTGTTGTACCTCTCCTACAACCTGCTGACTGAGATTCCTGCAAATCTACCTCCCAACGTCATAGAGCTTCGATTTTATGAGAACAACATCAACAGAATCCAGAAGAACGCATTTGATGGCTTGAGGAAACTGCATGTGTTAGGTCAGACTGAATTTTGCCTTGGCTTACTTGGAACAGAGTTCTTCAAAAAGTAAGGAAATGGGTTACAAGATTTCATTAACCTAAATAACTGCAATTCATGGCCATGCTTTAATCCAGTGCTTCTCAAATAGTGGGGCGATGCGACGCCAGGGGGTGTAGTAGTGGCGGTTTTAGGGACAGGTAATACGGGCAATTGTCCGGGGCGCAAATGTAACGGGGGGCGGGGTGACAGCGGCTCAGTGCTTGGAAAAAAATCTGTGCCATTGTTGGTTTCCTATGATGTGTTCTATCACAGAGTTTGTAACAGCCTGAAACTGTGAACTGCCATGCCTGCAGCGGCTCCTGCCTCCTGTCACACACGTGTGTGAGAATGAAAGGGGAGGGGTAGTGTGCGGTGGCCCAGAAGGGTTAGAACACAACACATGAACTCACAACAAAATAACTTACCACACAACACATTAACTCACAACGGAAGTAAAGCTGTAATGGAAGTGCTTTTATTCTTAAATTTCCATTGGGCTGAGCGGCTAACTACGCTAACAGAAAGTAACATCACAGTGAGCTGTGCAGGAAGCACGATTTTTCTACAAGGGAAAAAAGCAGCAGTGTTGCCAGATTTGGCGGTTTTGGGTCTAAATTTGCGGGTAAAAATGGCTTTGGGCGGGTTTGCATAATTTAGGTGGTTTTACGGTCGGTTCGGCGGGTTTTTTCCCCTCATGAATATATAATAGCGGACTACGTTAGGCCGTGTGGCTGTTGGAGTTCTATGTACTGAAGTTCTGTAAACGCTTAATGGACCGGGCTCTGTCATCTAACCTGTTGTTGGGGGTGTGCAACGCCCGCCCCACCTCTTAGAAATTGTGTTCTTTAAAGCTTGATACCACTAAAGTAATCGTCTGATCGCTACATGGAGCGTTGTCTGTGTATATCAATGCATGGTAGACACGAAGAATGTGGGGAGATCAGGTTTATTATTTTGAAGAGTTCTACTTGGTAATCAAGTTTCCATGTTTGAGTTCCTAAAATCATCCCAGAGAAAGTCTCTGCTTCAACTTCTGCAATGAAAGCTGCGTCTGAATCTGACGCCCATGTTTCCATCTGACAGAGTTTGAAGCCAAAGCCCCTCCCTCGCCTCTCTCCTCAGTGTGTTCTACACAGAGAGTGCAAAATACGGTCATCATAGCAGGAGGTTGACACGATAGTTGGGGCGCTGTGGCTCAAGCACAGCAAAAGGATGAAAGAGCCGCACGCAGATTAGAGCGGGGATAGAGTGGGTTAAGAAAATGAATGGAAGAAGGCCGGTCCGCTGAAGAAATATTCAGTACTTCACTCCTTTTATTATTACTCTGAAACGTCTTTTATTTTGAAAAATCATCGGACCGGGTGCTAAATCAGCCCAGTAGGGGGGGGAAAAAAAAATAATCAACGAAAGCTGTGTATTCTTGTTTCTCCTGATCTAATCGAAACATTGTCTTTTTCCTAATAATAAATAATTGAGAAGTACTGCTTTAATCGCACTGCCATTAGGACATACAGAACAAAATGGGGGCTGATCACAGTCTGCTAAATTAAAATGAGCGTTTTAAGTATTTAAATCAACTGTTCACTTTAATCTAATTAATCTGTTAGTCAAGACAATTTAACACCATTCCAACTTTTCAATAAAGAAACAAAAACAAACCATGAGAGTCACACGATTCCTATCATTTTTATAACCCCTTTCAAATAAGCATTGTAACAAGTCCACTTGTCTTTTAACAGTGGACAATGTTTATGACCTGTCTGACTTTCTAAGTACAAATGAAGAGAATTCCCTTTATCACAATAAACACTTTCATGTTCAGAAATGTTGTGCTTTTCCAAACAGAGCTGGGAGCAAACCCTTTGGCCAACAGTGGAATTGAGGTTGGAGCCTTTAATGGTTTGTCCACTCTCTACATCGGTATAGCAGAGGCTAAACTAACATCTGTGCCAAAAGGTAAAACATCACAACTTCATGCCCAGAATGCTTAAATAAAATAACACTGTATAACATAAAATGGAATAAAATGTATAAACGATGAAAGTTTCAGTCAACAAAGGTGATTTTTGTTCTTTGTTCTACCAATCAGACCTCCCATCATCCATTAAAGAGTTGAGTCTGGACTACAACAAGATAGCAAAGGTGGAAGTGGAAGACTTCATTAGATATAAAAACCTCCAGAGGTAAGCATCCGAAATGTTTTGAAAACAAATAGTTTTAAAGGTTTTAAAGTAGAGGTAATTAACAGTATTTTCTTTTGGGGAACAAACTGGAACTTTGTTGGGTATTTTTTTATAATTCAGAAGTGTTTCTTAACCTGAGTTAAAGATCAATCTGATCACATAGCAAAAGAAAAATGTAAATAGAATTTACCTTCTGCAATACTGACCCATGAGTGATAACAGTTACAACACCAGCATGCCATTTTTGCAGATTAGGTTTGGCATTTAACCAGATCAAGTTTGTGGAAAACGGCAGCTTAATCCGCATCCCGAATATCCATGAGATCCATTTGGACCATAACCGTCTGAAAAAGGTCCCACCTGGCCTCAACAGCCTTCGCTACCTCCAGGTGAGAGTGATCTGCATGGTAGGGGGAATGTGCAGAAACCAAACATAAAACTCAGTGCTTAATATTTTGCAAATATGACTGGATCTAACTACTACAGAACCACCCAGAGACACTTCAAAATGCTTTATAGAGGTACACCAGGCATTAAAAACACCATCCATCCACCCATCCATCCACCCATCCATCCATCCATCCATCCATCCATCCATGTATCTTCCTTTGCTTATCCGTGACCGGGTCACAAGGGCAGCAGTCAAAGCAGAGATGCCCAGACTTCCCTCTCCCCGGCCACTTCCTCCAGCTTCCCTGGGGTCTCCGCCCAGTGCGCGGAGGCATCCGGACTAGATGCCCGAGCCACCTCAACTGGCTCCTTTCCCTAAGGAGGAGAAGCGGTTCTACTTCGAGCTCTCCGTGGGTGACCAAGCTTCTCACCCTATCTCTAAGGGAGCGCCCCTCCACCCTTTGGAGGAAGCTAATTTCAGCCGCTTGTATTTGGGACCTCGTTCTTTCGGTCTTGACCCAGAGCTTATGACCATAGGTGAGTATTGGAATGTAGATCGACTGGTAAATGGAGAGCTTTGCTTTCTGGCTCAGCTCTCTCTTCAACACAATGGGCCGATACAGCGACCGCATACCTACAGACACTGTTCCGATCCGCCTGTCAATCTCACGCTCCGGCCTTTTCCCAATCATAAACAGGACCCCCAGAGAGAGACAGCAAACCACCTTTCTCCGGTCGAGAACCATGGCCTCAGATTTAGCGCAGCTGACCTACATCCCAGCCGCTTCACACTCGGCCGCAAACCACCCCAATGCACGCTGGAGGTCCTGGCTCGATGAAGCCAATAGGACAACATCACCTGCAAAAAGCAGAGAGGAAGTCCTGTGGTCCCCAAACCAGACCCCCTCCGGTCCCTGGATGCACCTAGAATTTCTGTTCATAAAAACTATGAACAGAACCGGTGATAAAGGGCAGCCCTGCCGGAGTCCAATATGCACCGGGAACAGGTCTGACTTACTGCCGGCTATGCAAACCAAGCTCCTACTCTGGTCATACAGAGACCGGACAGCCCTTAGTAAGGCTCCCCGGACCCCATACTCCCAGAGCACCCCCCCCAGGATACCACGGGGGACACGGTTGAACGCCTTCTCCAAATCCACAAAACACATATGGACTGGATGAGCGAACTCCCACAATCCCTCCAGCACTCTAAAGAGGGTGTAGAGCTGGTCCACTGTTCCACGATTAGGATGGAAACCGCACTTTTGTTCCTGAACCTGAGGTTCGGCAATCGGATTAACTATCCTCTCCAGTTCCCTGGCATAGACTTTCCCAGGCAGGCTGAGGAGTGTAATTCCCCGGTAGTTGGAACACACCCTCCCCTTCTTAAAAAGGGGAACCACCACTCCTGTCTGCCAGTCCAGTGGTACAGTTCCCGACTGCCACGCGATGCTGCAGAGACGTGTCAGCCAAGACTCTCCCACAGCATCAGGAGACTTGGGGTACTCAGGGCGGACTTCATCCAGTCCCGGGGCCCTGCCACCGAGGAGCTCGTTGACTACCTCAGTGACTTCAGCTTGGCTAATAGACAGCCTCACCTCAAAGTCCTCATTCTCTGCTTCTTCAAAAGAAGGTGTGTCAGTGGGATTGATCCTCAAAGTATTCCTTCCACCGCCCAACAATGTCCCCAGTCGAAGTCAACAGCCCCCCACCTGCACTGAAAACGGTGCTTGCAGAGAACTGCTTTTCCCTCCCAAGGCGCCGGATGGTCTGCCAGAATTTCTTCGAGGCCAACCGATAGTCCTTCTCCATGGCCTCACCAAACTGCTCCCAGGATTGAGTTTTTGCCTCTGCAACAGTCCGGGCCGCAGCTCGCTTCGACTGCCGATACCTGTCCAGCTGCCTCTGGAGTCCCACAAGCCAGCCAGGCCTGGTAGGACTCTTTCTTCAGCTTGATGGCATCCCTTACTTCCGGTGTCCATCACCGGGTTCAGAGGTTACCGCCAGGACAGGCAACAGAGACGTTGCAACCACAGCTCCAAGCAGCAGCAGAGACAATGGAAGTGGGAAACATGGTCCACTTGGACTCAATGTCTCCAACCTCCCTCGGTAGCTGTTTAAAGTTCTCCCAGATATAGGAGTTAAAGATGTTAGGCCCCTTTTGATTAACTAAGAACACATTAAAGTAATTTTTCAAAGTTATATTTACTTATAAACTAAACACTTGCTTCTGTGAGATATTTAGATATGCCTGTGTTTGAAAGATGCTTCACAAATAAAGCTGCTTAGCTTGTTTTTTTCCACACTTTTCTTTTCTCACCTTCTCTGTCTGTCAAAATTTGAGGGGTCAGCTTGAGCTGAAAGATTCATGTTGTTTCCTGTGTCCCCATGGTCAAAGTTACCCCAATTTGCTATAAACAGCGATGGTTGCTGAGCAAATGGTTACATGCAAATACATCTTTCAGCCTTTTTCAAAAGCTGCACCTTAGATCCTGTTTCTAACAGAAACAGAAGTTGGCATTTCCAGGCTATTTGTAATTATCTTTGGTTTTATCATTATAGTCACAACATTATAATGGCTGTCCTGAACTAAAGCTAATTTCTCTGTCTCTTCAGGTGATCTTTCTTCATAATAACAAAATCAGCTATGTGGGAATGAACGACTTCTGTCCCAGCTCGACAGGTGGGAAGAAGAACCCGTACACAGGCATCAGCCTGTTTGCCAACCCTGTTAAATACTGGAACATACAACCAGCTATCTTTCGCTGTGTGACTGGACGGCGGGCTGTACATCTGGGCAATTTTAGAAAGAAATAGGGAAATGTATGCACAGAGACGCACCTGTGACATTCACCGTGACAGAATAAGGAAAGAGCTTAATCCATCATCAGTCAAAATTTAGGATGGGGATGTATAATATTGACTGATAGTTTGTGTTTAGAAAATATTTTCCTCTACTGTTCTTGGGATATGATACATTTGCATTAGAGTTATGTATATTCATACTTATTGGGTATGCTATTGAATGCAAGCCAATTTATATTAATACAGTAGTTGTTTTTGTCAGGGAATAACAGTCAAGGAAATAAATCATGAGCGCCAAGGTTTATGCAGCTACAAACAGCAAATAAGCGAAGGGAAAAAAACCAGCATTATTATTCAAATTGAAAATCACAGCCAGTGCTGTCAACTCTGAAAAAAGTAACCCATGTTTTACATCTCAGCTGTTGTTTCCTTGAAAGAAATGCAATGCCCCATGTCGGTAATCAGCATGATAAGACGACTTTGTAACTCTACTCTTGACAGTCCAGGTTTAAAGTAAGATCATGTATTATTTAATCTAGTTTGGAAGAAAACAGCTATAAACTATTAACAGACAAACTTTTGTAACTTGTTATATTTTATGTTTAGTTTTCTTTAGGCAGAAAAGATCAGATTACCATTGATGAATTTCTACAGACTAGGACTTTTCAAAATCTTCCTGGTTTCAACCCTTCACATAGAATATCAAATCAGACACTGAACATGTTATAATAAATTCAATTATGCGCTAATGTAAATGTGGCCTCTGCAGGGCTGAGGTCAGACTGTATAACAGGACAATTTAATATAAACACTCCTGTTTCAGTTTTCCTAATTGCTGAGTTATTTTCTGTGTTACGAACCTTCCCTTCTCCGCGGTTATTAACCCTGAAATGGTGCTATATTTATTCAAGTTTTCCTAATAAATCCATAATGCCTCAAAAATGTATGTCTTATTTTGAAGTGACGCTATCAAGCATTAGATTGAATTGTTTGAAATAATATGTCCCTTCTGCTCTCCAAAAAAAGATTTACAAATATTCAACCTGAACATCGAATAAACTATTTTTTTTAAGATTTGAAATAATTTGCATTCAAATAAGAGTTTTTCTTAATAATTGCACTGAAACTCATGTATCCATTTGTTAGTAATCACATGAGATGAGTATAAAAGCTCCAGGATTTACTAATGTCAATTTATTTGATCTCAAAAACAATATTGCTTAAGTAAAAGAGTAAAGTATTCATTTAAAAATGAATAAAATGTAAAAGTAGAAATCTAACCGGTGGGAAGTAGATTCTCAACTGGACTTTTGCTTAGAGCCTCCTAATTATTTTTAACTTGTCCTGTCCAGCAGCTGAGCAGACAGATCAGAGCTGACCCACTGAGATCAGGATCTCTTTTTTAAGAGTGACCTGGACCAGAGGTCAGCAGCAAACATCACATGAGTAAAGTTACAATATAAAACAAATATAAAACACTTTAGAATTTTACAATATAAAATTTAAGTTAAAAGTGAGGTGTAACAAAGTGACTAATTTTAGTGGTAATTTTAGATGGGAAAAAAGAGGCAACAAGTTGCTGGAGATTTATAATTATTCCTTTCAGGTGTAGATGTTAGTCAGAAGGACGGTGCCTGTCCACAGACACTCAAAGATTACAAATATACCTGCTGACTCCAAAAATCTGCAAACACAAACATGTCAATGCGTACACAATACAACTTCAGCTCACACGCACATACACAAACATGTGGTAAATGGTAAATGGTGTATACGTATGTAGCGCTCTTCTACCGTCCTGGAAGGCCCAAAGCGCTTTACAGTCACAGTCCCATTCACCCATGCACACACACATTCACACACTGATGGCGGCTCTGCTGCCGAACACTGGCGCCAACCTCCCACTAGAGGCAAGGTGGGGTTCAGTGTCTTACCCAAGGACACTTTGTCACATGGGCGGGCAAGGCGGGAATCGAATCTGCAATCTTCTGATCGGCGGTCGACCGCCCTACCACTGCACCACAGCCGATGTGCCAGGCATTTCATTCTGTCATGCATACAATTTGTGAAAGGATGAGCTTGTACCTGTGCTCAGGTAAGTGTGTTCTATACAATTTCAAAGCACCCCCCACACCACCACCACGAAGGCGCCCTACATTTTTAAAGTGCAGTTAAATTCAGTAGGGGACAGTCCCCCAAAACTGAGCTGTTTACACTCCTTCCTGCTATCTTACAACCCCTCACACCCCCAATTCTAACAAGCAATATGTATTGGAGCTATCCAGCTGTACAGTTTTGAGCCAGAGTCCAGCTCAGATGACGAAAACAAACATTGATCTCTTTGTCTGTAAGTGGATGCATCAGGAGAGAGACTTTGGCCCGCCCCATGTAATTATGTTGTCTGCCCCTGATTCACAACAATTTAACTTGATAAATACTCAGAAACGCAAATTTAGGCTTAATTTTCTTTATATATGTTCTTCATCATGAGAAAATGCCACAACAACACCAAACCATTTTCACTGGAGTGAGTTTTTAAATCAGCTACCTGTAATGGGACCACTCTCATCCACAGAGGGATGTTACAGTTCTGAGGTATGTCTGAATTCTCTTTTGTTTGCTGTCACTTGAGTGACAAAGAAGACACACATTGAAGAGTCTAATTTACCACTAGATGTCAGTGCTGGTCCACTGACAAAGCATGAAGACAAGGAAAGGCCACAACCCCCACCCCCCCCACCCTCCCAAATTTGCTTTGGTGTGGTATTTTGACACAATTCAGTTAGCTGAGAGGTTCTCTTGCAACAGCGCATTTTCTTGCAAGGCTTTCAAATCAGCTACAATTTAAAAAGGTTGATCTAGAAGATATATGCTCATCCAAAGATGTTCAGTTCTTTGGACTGACTTGGATGATCTTCACAGACTTTAAGATGAGAGGGTTTATCAGTCCTGTAGTCATTCCTTACACGATTCTGTTAGCATCAACAAAAATAACACAGCACTATTGAAAATGTAACTCTTTACAGAAAAAAGACGTTTAGCAACATAAGTTTGTAAAGTAATATGGTGTTTCATTTCAAAAAATACTTGGACATTCAGGTTATTTAGGCTTTACAATTTGCCACAAAACAAAATTCACATTTAAAACTTGCTCACTGAAGTGATGCCATCATTTTATTAATAATATGTGTATATGTATACATCCTCAAAGAATTTAGAAAAAGCCCTACTGGTAGTGAAAAACATTCAGGTGATGTTTGTAAAATTAAATTTGAAACACTACATTCTTTTACTGAGCAACTGCCTTTTGATGACCTGTAACATAAAAAATTTAAGAGTTTGCTTGAGTTTTTCTGGTAAATATACTTACAATCCAGCTCTCTGGAACTTTAATCTTGATAAAAGATTGGTGTATTTTAACATTCTCAGTCTTTTTGATACCCTCAACAGCCATCTTTGCTAAAACATTTAGAGGAAAATTGGCAGGGCAGAACTTCAGCACTGCAAGTCAGCACTGTTAACGCTTTATTTCTTAACTCTTCTGTCATTTTAAATGAAGACTCCTTGGATTAGGGTGAAGTGAAGGGGTGTAGTCTTGCTCTGTTTCCAGGAAACATATGGAACAGATCTGCTGGTTGGCCAGGCCTTGCTCTGCCACGTCTTACAACCACACACACCCCCATCTCAGCACATACACAGTCCTAACTTCAGGGCTCTTACCTCTCTTAACCCTCAGCCTTCAATCTTTTCTCTCTCTGAACTGAACTTTTTGACATTTCCTCTCGTATCTGGTTGTCACGCACGATCAGGGAGATGGCTTATAACTATTAACTTTAAATTAATCAGTTTTAAATAAAAAGAAAGGGAGAGTTGTACTCATAAGTTTACATACCATTGACTAAATTATGATTTCTTTGTCATTTTTTAGAAAATATAACTGATTGTCAAAAGATTTCTGTTTACCCTTTTTTAATCCTAATGACAACAGAAACTTTCCTAATGATCCTTATCAAAGGTTTACATAGCCTGATGACTTTGTTCTGAAAACCTGCACACAAGCTGATACAAAAGGTTTGAATGACAGCTAAAGGTAACCATCCTCACATGTGACGTGTTTGCCTGCAATCAAAACCTCTTGTGGCCTTCATCCAGTGCTGCTCTGACATTTCTGGATCCTGCATCATGGGGAAAGCTAAAGAGTTGTCAAAAGATCTATGGGAAAAGGTAACTGAACTCTACAAAACAGGTAATGGATAGCAGAACATATCCAAGGAACTGAGAATGCCAGTCAGCAGTGTTCAGACTTTGATCAATAAGTGGAGAGAGAGGGGTTCTGTTGAAACCAAATCACGGTCACAACATTTCTGCCACAACTGCCAGAAAAATTGTAAAGGATGCAAAGAAAAACCCACAAATAACTTCAACTGTGATCCAGGACTCTGAAATACTGTGGTGTGGATGTTTCCAGATTTACAATAATGAGGCACCTGAACAAAAATGGGCTGCATGGTCAACTTGTCAGAAGAATTATTTTTTGTTCAAATGACACAAAATAGCTTCCTTACAAAACACCAAAAAAGCACAGAGACATGCCTCCAAACTTCTGGACCACAGTCATTTGGAGTGATGAGACCAAGACTGAACCTTTAGGCCATGAATGCTACATATAGAGAGCAGTCAACAAGGCCTATGATGTTTAGGAGGAAAACTTGCACTTGTCCGCTCGGAGGCTGCGCATGTGACGCACTTGGACATTTCATCATGAAAAAGATCCAAAACAAGTCCACCAACCATTGGTTCCAACAGAATAAGGCGAAGGTTCTGGAGTGGCCGTCTCAGTCTCCTGACCTCAATGCTATTGAGCCTCATTGAGGAGATTTTAAACAGGCAGTTCAAGCAAGTCAGCCCAAGAATTTAAAGGAACTTGAGGTTTTCTACCAAGAAAAATGGGCTGCTTTACAATTAGAGAAAATAAATAACCTCATCCAAAACGACCACAAGAGACTTCAAGCTGTTATTGATGCAAAGGAGGCTATACAAGGTATTAAGAACTGGGTTATGTCAACTTTTGAACAGGGTCATTTGTGAAGTTTCTATTGTCATTATAAGTTAAAAAGGGTTACTTAACACTGTGGTTTACAATAAATTAATTTAAAGAGTTTTCTATATTTTCATGACTATGAAAATTGTAGATACACACTGAAGGCATCAAAACTATGAATTAACACATGTGGAATTACCGTAATTTCCGGACTTGTATCAGCGCACCGGATTTTAAGCCGCACCTATTACATTTTTAGAGGATAAACCATTTTGTACATACATAAGCCGCACCTGTCTATAAGCTGCATGTGCCCACATTGAAACATGTGTTGTAGAATGAGGATGTATATGTTCTGAAACCGCGCGCACGTGTAAGAAAGAGGGGGGAGCACGTGCAGCGGAAGGAGGGGAGAGCGAAAGTGTGATGGGGGAGCGCGTTAAAGTTTGATATACTTTTTATACGTTTTTGTCACTTGGGGGGCGGTGTTCAAAAAATAAAAAGTTAATCACAACCAACTCAGTTTTGTGCCCGCTGCCTTTTTAAAAGACACACCAGCATGCATGTTTTACCTGTATGTGTTAACGTTAAATACAGAAAAAACACCCATAACTGAACCTGCGTTGATTAATCCAGTGCTGTTGTATTGTAAGGAGAGGAATGTATTATGGGAAATAATATGGCTTTAATTGTGTGTTTGTGTGTGTTTTTCTGGCAGGTCAGTGTGTGGTGTGCCTCTTTGACTATCACAGAAATTTCCGCTCTTTGTGTCAAACTTGCTCGCCCCCCCTGTTTATGTTAAAGGCTTTAATAGAAAAAAACGGCAGATGTAACGTGGATTAAAACCTGAACCTTAACCCAAGACCTAGGAAAAAAGGGCAGCGGGTTTTTTCTGTGCTGTAAGTTTTTCTCATGTGAAAATCACTGCATTCATTACCGTTTTAATACACGTTACAGCCGCCGTTTCGTTTCTATTAAAGCCTCAAAAAGAAAGTTGAGGAAATTTTAGCCAATCAGATCAACCAGAAATACATTAGGGCCGCTCTGTACATTTAAGAGAAAATGTCAGATTTTATGTTCGCCTTAAGGTTGTGAAAGTACTGTATATAGAAAATATGATAAAAGGCAGAACACCCCTGAATACCGCCCCCCAAGTGACAAAAACGCCTCCTTAACACTGAGCGCAAATCCTGGTGAGGGCACGAAGGTGAATTGACCACGCAGGATCACCGCTCAGTTAGGATTGCAGCCGTGCAGTTGTAAAAAGCGGGGTCTCTGGGTTAGAATTGCGCCTGCGTGGTTGTAAGGTTCCTCACTCAGTTCCTGAATACGCCCGCTCAGTTGTCTTTACACCCTTTCACTTTATGGCATAGATGAAACGCCATAATATACAGAGTGAAGGAGAACTGTAATAAAAGATGGTTTTCCCCAGATGAAGATGAACGATTCTTTATTAACCTGCTCTGGAGGCTCTGAGGGTCTGAACGGGGAAATGAACCCCGAAGGTGAGTGGCTGTTAGACTTGGCATTTTTAGCAGATCTGACAAACATGTTAAATGACCTGAATCTAAGAGCAGCAAGGAAAAGACAAAACAGTGAATAATATGATCAACTTAGTTAATGCTTTTAAATGCAAACTGCAACATCTGTCCTGAAAGCTGCAGGGCCATGATTTGGCAAACTTCCAGAACTTGGCGTCAGAGCTAGAGATGCAAAGGATGGCCTGTATGCAGCTTGACAGTGCACACTACACAGAGCAGATTGACAAATGTCTGTCAGAGTTTGACAAACGCTTTCAAGACTTTTCTTTGCTTGACCAGTTGCTACGTTCATGTGTTTTCCTTTTTGGGAAGATGTGGAGGTTGATTCACTCTTATCACAAATTGCAACACAGTTTCACCTGAACTCTTCTGGAGTGGAAGATGAGATGCTCACACTACAAGCAGACATTTGAGCTGAAGTCCAGAGCTCATGGGCAATTCTGGAACTTGCTAACAGATGGAAAGTAGCACAACATGAGGAAATGTGCTTTGTCCTTGACTGCATTTTTCAGCTCCACTTATTTATGTGAGTCTGCCTTTTCCCAGATGAAGATAATTAAGTCCAAGTACCGCTCCAGTATGACTGATGAGCATTTGGAAGCATGCTTGAGGCTGGCTGTAAGCAGCTACTGTCCGGACTATGCAGCCCTGACTGATTCAATTCAGTGCAAGTCATCAGAGTGAACTCGGATAATGGCAAAAAATGTACATAGTTATGTTGTGGTTTGCAACATATATGGTTATGCAACATACGTTAACGTTAAAGTTACATTAAAGTTGTAAGAACTGTCTATCTATCTTTCTCAATAAATATAATGGGTAAATCACTTTGATTTGGTCGTTTCATAAGTAGCTCCCATGCTGAAAAAGTCTGAGCACCCTGCTGTAACTCCTTGTCAGCAGCGAGGGCGGGGGGCCCCCCGAGTCCCTTCACCTCGACCAAGGCCTTCGTCCCCCCAAGACAGATGTCTTCCACTTGTTCAGAATGCAGCAGCTTGATTGTTAGCTGGAACTAGCAGAAGAGATCACATCACTCCTGTGTTAGTTTCACTCCATTGGCTCCCAGTTGATTCTAGAATCAAGTTCAAGATCCTCCTGTTAACCTATAAGGCCTTACATGGTATGGCCCCATCCTCATAGTCCCTTACCACCCAAACAGAACACTTCGCTCACTAAATGCAGGACTGCTTGTGGTTCCTAGAATTAGTAAAAGTACGGTTGGAGGTAGAGCGTTTAGCCACCAAGCCCCTGCTTTATGGAATAAGCTACCAGCTCATGGAAGAGAGGCCGACTCAGTTTCTACATTCAAAGTTGACTGAAAACATTCCTCTGTGGACAGGCTTATTGTCAGACTAGCAAGCATTCAGAGATAATTTAACTTAATGTTAATTTGTTTAAATTAAACTTAACAATAACAATAAAGTTGTTACTAGGCTGCTAGAAGTTTGAAGCTGGGGAAACTATGGTGCACTGGGGTTCTGTCCTCTATTCTCGTCCACTTATACTCTCCGTCTCTCTAATCTTGATCTCTATTCATCATTTAGTTCTCACTGCCTCTGTTTGGTGCAGTGCAATTCATGTACTAGTCCTCTTTCCTACTCCCTTCTGGTTCCATTCCAGTTGGCTCATTCATGCTCCTGTAACTGACAGTGTATCTTGTCTCTGGCTCATCTCTACTCCTGCTCCTACACTTGGTTGTGGATCCTGTCTCCAGCTCATCTCGCGCCCCCAGCTGTCCCCCAAATTCATCTGGATGAAGCTCATCTGCTGGACTTTAAATATGTAGTTGTGAGGGTTAGATAAGTTAATTCTTCTCTATGAGTTCTGGTACATCACCTGTCCGTCTTGGGGGAGGATCCCTCATTTGTGTGGGCACCCCTGAGGTTTCTTCATTTTTTCTGGAATCCGATGTTTTAGGAGTTTTTCCTTATTGCGAGGGAGGGTCTAAGGGCAGGGATGTCCAGTTTAGTTTAGTCTGTTTAGTTAAGGATTAGTATTATCCTATTTCATTCTATCTATTCATGATCCTTTTGATTTTATGTTTACTTTACAATTACCGGTACGAAGCCCATTGAGACGACTGTTGTTGTGAATTTGGGCTATACAAATACAATTGAATTGAATTGCTCTGTTGTGTTCAAGGGCTGCTTTGCTGCAATTGGGCATGGACTGTCTTGAATCTGTACAGAATACAATGAAATCCTAAGACTATCAAGATATTCCAGAGTGTGTCAGAAAGCTTGGACCCAGTCGTTGGTCATGGATCTTGCAACATGACAATGATCCAAAACACACAACTAACTGGCGGTGGGGTCCTACCCTGGGGGGGGTTCCGCTTATGCCGGATGGGCTTCCATCTGCATCTGGGGCTGGGATCGTTCCCTCCCTGGCGGGAGGACGGCCGGTTCAGCTGGTCGACCCTGTTGGACGAGGGGGGGTTGCCTAGGGGAGGGGAGGGTCCACTATCAGTATGGGACCTTGGAGGTTTGGTGGGTTGGGGTCTCCGCTAAGGCAATCGGTGGTTGCCCCGGCTGGTCGGTTGTCTCGGTCTAATTGAGACCTGACCAGAGTTCTCCCAGGGGCAGCGCTTGGGGGCAGGGGCCGGGACTTGCTGTGCGGGGGGGGCGGCGCTTTCTTGGCTACTTTCTTCTTGTGTGGGGTGAGGGGTGTGGGGCCTGGGCGCTTCGGGGGATGGGCTGAGGAGACCAGGGCCCAATGCTGGGGGACGGTTGTCTCACCACCCAGGGACAGTCAACCAGCTGTCCCCCATTTACCCTCTTCCTCATATATTCACTTATTAGGGTGATTGGGGGGGGGGGGGGAGTCACCTGGCAGTGGACCTACTCCCCTGGTTGTTTTGTGGGAACGGCCCTCCCCCCTCTCGGTTTTAATTGCACCTTAGACATGTAGGACCCTTGGAAGGGGGGGGGGGCACTTGGGGATCATTGCCAGCAAGCAGCAGATGTCCTGTCAGCGCCAATTTTAACTGCACCGTAGACATTTAGGCCCTCTTGGGGGGGAGGGTGTTTGGACATCACTGTGAGTAATCAGGAGATGTCCTTTCAGCACCCCACATGCCAATTTTGATTGCACCCCCTTAGCACAAACACCCTTTAGCCCTCAAAAATATGCTCTCCAACACACATACACACATGCTTACAAACACATACATTATACAAGGAATGTATAGCAGCCCTTTCTCCACACAGGGTGAGGGATCCCTGTGCTCTCTGGCAAGAAAGACCGGGAGGCCCTGGGTTCACATGCCATCTGAGCCTGGGGGTGTCTGTGTCCCTGTGGTGTGGGTTCTGCTCCTTGCTCTCGAGCGCTGGCTTTCTCCAAATTCCATCTATGGGTGAGCCTGGTCGGGCCATGGTTACAACACTCCATGTGGACCTCCACCGCTCTGGGGCATCTTCCTCCTGGGCAGGGGTGGCTGGCTCCTGCCTTGCTGTCACCTAGACTGGGTGGTCGGTTGTCTAGAGCGTGGGGCGGGTATCCCTTGGGGGCCCTGGCCCGTGCCTGGGGTCGGGGTGGGGGTATGCCTAGATCTCCTGGGTGGCGGTGGGTTGCTTGTCTGGGGCTGGGGGTGCTCTCCTGGGGTGGGGCCCTGCGTTGGGCCCTACTGGGGCTGCTCTACACGTTGGGCTGGGGCTTGCACTCTCTCTCCCTCTCTCTTTGGCTTTGGGGGTCTCCGTGGCAGCCCTGCTGGCCCTTGCCTGGGTTGCGGATGTGATTGCTCAACCAGGGGTTGTTCTCTATCTGCTGACGTAGAGGTGGCGGTTGGGGGGTGGTCCAGGCTGCCGGGGCGGGGGTCTTGATGTGGGGATGGCTGGGTACTCTTCATCCTTCTTTTTACATTCCAACATCGACTTTAAAAGAACATAAAGACTCACTCAAGCACAGGTGCTATCTCACCTTTGCACAAATCGTTTGAGTGATTAAATGAAATATGTCACATGGGTCAGTCCGAATGCATAAGTGTGTGTGTGGACATCAGTTGTATTGTCTACATGTCGACATGTTTTGTATGTGGGCATTTTTGGAGCCAACAGGTATTTTTGAAGAATTTGGGTGTGTGTGTGGACATACCCCACTCCCTTTTGGATTTATATCACTTGACCTGACTGTAATGATTGTAAACATCCAGCAAGTTGTTGCTTTATGCTGCTTAACGGAGACCCCCACCGACCTTACACAAAGAGAGAGGACCTAACTGAGAGCCTGTCCCAATAGACATGACTAATTTGAAACAAACATTTACTTGTCATGTGGCAACTAACCCTCTAACTTTTACTCACTGAAGAGGATAAAATGCTCGGAACTGGTGAGTGGCGAGTGATCATTTTGGACCCTGACTACGGCAGATGAGAAAGATGAACAAATAATATATCTTTGGCATGGTTGATATGTGTCAATCATGTTCCTACATCCATCCACCCATCCATTCATTTTCTAAACCAGTTCTGTCCCTTTCTGGGTCACAGGGCTGCTGGAGCCTAACCTGGCTACTTTTGGGCAAAGGCAGGGCACACCCTGCTCAATTCGGCAGTCTGTCGCAGGGCCACAAGAACACACCCATACACACCCGCATTCACACCTAGGGACAATTTAGAGTAACAAATTAACCTATGACGCATGTTTTTGGATGGTGGGAAAAAGCCAGAGTCCCTGGGGAAAACCAACGCATGCTATATCATTATGATATATGATAAATGATATCATACATGGGCAAGGCTGGGACACAATACTAGTACAGTGATCATGTAAAAAATTGGGAATAAAGATAGGAGGAAAATACAGTAGATCCACAAAAATATGGGATCGCTGGGGAGAAACTGGTAGTCAATCCACCTAAAAGAACAGAAGGGGAGGACAGAGGAGAGAGCAGTGCCGGGTAGACACAGCAGTGTTCACTTATTTGCCATTTTTGTCATTATCATAAACCTGACGTATAGCCAATAGAAATAGTAAGAGTAATAATTGGGTCAAAACTTATATTCAAAAAAACACTCAGCTTCATATGGCTCTGTCGCCAAAGCAAACTCTGCTGCTGCTTAAAACACCTAAACACCTGAATGAGGTCATAATTCCTTCAATTCACAGAATTGACCAAACAGACCAAAGCCTTTGTTTTTGAAACTAAGAAAGAAAGAAAGAGAAAAGGTAACTCAAAAGCTGATTTCTAGAGGAATAAAGACCAAAATTTATAAATCTTAGAGTCACAATGAGTTTTAATGCTCACGCGAAGGTCACATCTACATCAATTTTTACCATCTCATCAACAGTGACACTCAGAGATCTCATGTCCAGATGAGACTTATAGAAAATCCATGTCTTTGTCTGCTGTAGGCAGCCCTAATGTAATAGTATTCTGTCTGCTCTTCCAAAAGGGGAAAATAATAAAAACAGCAGCTCATGCAGAACACTGCTGCCAGCATTTTAATCAAACCCAGAAGAACTGACCACATTACTCCTGTTTTGTGTACTTAGACTGGCTACTATTTAAAAATAGAACAGATGAAATGTACTGGTTCTGGTTTATAAATCACATTGTGTTGTGGAACCCAAACACCAGTCAGTTCTCTCACTGGTTCACAACCCATCATAGCTCTGAGATCTGAAGGAAGCCATCAGCTGGTCGAACCATGCCAGATCCAAACAGGGTAAAGCTGCTCTTAGCTGTTCTGTTGCTTGCATATTGAAGCAACTGCCATATAAAGCTAGATGTTCTCCGACTGTTTCTATAATTAAGGCAGAACTTAAAAGGATTTCTAACCTAATATTTATACTACTTTTCTCCCCCCCCCCCCCCCACAAATTTGGTCTAGGCACCACAGCTGCTCTCACCACCCACCTTTGAACCAAACCCACTTGCTGAGCAGTACGCGCATCTAACGCCCCCTTCTCTTTCTGTAAGGCTAACTAAGCTGAATGTGGCTAAAACTATTGCATTGCTATCAGCATCATCAACTGACTCAGAAAAACACATTACTTAAGATGCTAAATATGTTAACTATGCTAGTTTTACTAAAATGGCTAAAAGTACTAGCATCGGGATCAGCATTATCAACTGACTCAGAAAAACACAATGCTTATGATGCTAATAATGCTAACTATGCTAGTTATGCCAATACGACTATAATTGCTAGCATTGCAATCAGCATCCTCCACTGACTCAAAAAAACATTGCTTAAGATTCTCGTTTTGTGTTTCTGTTTTTTAGTTCATATTAGTACATTTTAGTTTTGCCAGTCAGAGTAAAATTACTGAAAATAACTGTGTTGCATAAATAAAATTATTTTCATGCTGAAGATGGGAACATCTTTTTTTCCCCATAGATGGAACAAACCTACAATTATATTTTATCGTATTGTCACATTTCAGCTCCTGTGCCTCACACTGGCGCCAACTATAACCAGCAGGAGCAATGTGGGATTCAGTGTTCACTTCAACACATGGGCGGGAACCCAACCTGTGATCTTCCAATCTACTTCTCCACCATGGCTGTCCATAGCAGCCAATGATGCAGAGGTATTTCTTGAAGTGTGAGATGGTACATTGTCATGCATGAAGACGATTTGGTCATGGAAATCGCGGTTCTGCTTTTTGTACCACAGAAGGAAGTGGTCAGTCTGAAACTCCACTAACTTTTCAGAGGTTATTTTCACAGCTTCAGGGACCCTAAAGGGGTTCGACCAGCTCTCTCCCCATAATTCCAGCCATGACTCCGCCCCCCTCCCTGCTGACGTTGCAGCGTAGGTTCTGTTGGAATTTTAAATTGGAATTAACAGTGTTTTAGCAGCTGCTCTCCTAATCCAGTGGTACAGATGGTACGCTCGGCTGAATGCACCACCCTCGTGAGAGATTTCCTGTCCTCTTTAGTTTGTGGTTTCCAAACCAGGCCATGACTAATCCTGTTATGATGCTCTCTATGATGCAGGTGAGAATGTTTTTAGCAACTTTGAGGGTAATTCAAACTCATTCAGGTGTTTGAGATGTGGAGCTGCTGGTCCTTCTTCACTTGGTTGTTAACTAGGGGTTGACTGATTATCAGCCAGGCCGCCCATGGACTGGAAGGTGGTGCTTTGTAGTCCATTATCATTTTCGGTCCTTGCCACAGACTCCAAGCACCACTCTGTTGAAACTGTGACTCTACTCTTAACTTAGTTCAGGTTTGCCTCTTTCACCAGTCACCATTCTGTATGGGGCAGCTTTGTACTTGTTATTTTGTCCTTGTTTCTGCTGGCGAGCCCTGAGTTGTACACAATGGAGCAAGATCTCAGAGCCTTGCAGGCAGGTTTATTCACCCCTCTGGTTTGGTAACGTTCTGATGATAGATAGTGAAAAGTATCATCCGCTAGTTTCCTGATGAATCCCAAAGCCGCTTCTGCAAACATACTGATGTCATCAGAACTGCATTGAAATATGTTCCAGTCAACGTCATCTGGCATCCTGTGGAGCAGCCTCCGATTGGTCTGTCCAGCATGAGACCTCTTTCTAAGCTGGAGCTTCTTGCTTCAGCCTTTGTTTATATTTTGGCATGAGGAAGATGGCAGTGTAGTTGGATTTCTCAAATGCTGGACGAGATTGCGCCTGTAGCTGTCTCTGGGGTGTTCCAGCGGTCTAGTTTTCTTTCACCCTTGGTGGGGCAGCTGATTTGCTGATCTCTGTAAAGCACTTTACTAGCTTCTTAGAAGGCCCAAGGCGCTATACAGTCACAGTCCCATTCACACACTGATGGCAGCCGAACACTGGCACCAACCTATAACCAACAGAAGCAATGTGGGGGTCAGTGTCTTGCCCAAGGACACTTTGACACATGGGCGGGCAGGGCGGACCTGTGACCTTGCGGTCAGAGGTCGACTGTTCTACCTCTGCTCATGTCTCGGTGAAGCATTTCATAATGTCCCTCTCTAACTTTGTCCTGGTCCTGAGGTGCAGTGACTGGCTCTCAGCCTTTTTCTGACGCCGGCACATTTCCCCCTGGGGCCGCTGTTACAGGTTACAATCTCAGGATCTAACTTGGCCAGCAGGGATCCAGAGACAAAAACGTCAAATTGTCCAATGTTATACTCTTTTTAGTATAAACTACAGGTACAGGTAAACTCACTAACAATTGAGGAAATGTTGTATTGAAATTGAATATTTAGGACATATTCAGACTGAAACTGAAAAATCAAACCGTGACCATGGAAATCTGAATTTAGTTTTCATAAAACGTCAGTCCTCTTTATTGTGGTGGTTTATTGGCAAGAATGTCTGCTTAAGAATGAGAGAAAAACGCTTCTGAAAAAACTACTATTGCTCAATATCTAAAATTTCAATAAGTTTAGTTTGGTTGTATTATAGTGGGTTCTTTTTAAAGAAGAAAAAATATTTGGGTCAGTGACTGTAAGAAAAGCAAAAACCCTCATTTCCAGTCGATGATGAAATCCATTGCAGGGTCAGACAATTAGTAGAAATGAAAAAAACATGAAGATATGTAGAGACAGCTGATCACTGCCTGAATTGGGTGTTGATTTTTCAGCCAGTTGAGATGCTTAGGCCAAAGCTTCTGAAAAGCAGTTAAATAATAAAAGATTTCATCCAGATGGAGTTTGCTGCTGAGAAGACAGTTGTGGTCTTCTCCTCAATATCAGCACAGAAGGAACCTTTTAAAACCGTAAAGTACTAATAAACATATATAATAACATTACCATGAAACTTCCCAGAAATCCTTGTCACCAGAAACATATAAAAAGCAACCTAACCACAATAAACGCTATTGCATATTAACTGGAATTCTAGAACAGAGGAAAAAAGGCTGCGCTACTGTAGCTTTGAAATGATTGATTGTAATCATAGTTCAGTTGGCAGAAAACTGTTTTAACAACTTAAGGATTTTAAGCTTCAGCATTTTTGCAGTAACTGAAGAAAAGTAGAGCAAAGGCCGCTCTGTTAAAATGCTAACACTCTCAAAAATTCAAAGTGAGATCACATGACTCTTTGATTTCGAAAATAACAGTTTGAAAATAATGACATTAGAATGTATCTACATCAACATCTCTGATAAAGAGTACTGGACATACATTCAGGTCCTCTCAATGAGCAAAGCCCTTTTAGATGGTAGAGTCATTTTAAAGGCAATCTCCTTCTGCAGACCAGGGGTCGGCAGCAGGTCTGTGGCTGACCAAAAAAGTATTTTACTATCTAGACATGTAAATAGAACCAGCGGGGCAATATGAACATATTCTAAAAATTATAGATGAACCTCCAGTACTCCCAGATATTTTTTATTTGTATTATTATTATTTATTTTGCTGTAGTTTGACTGATGCTGGTCAAAGGTTAGGACACGCCTCAATTCGAAGAAGCCCTGCATAATTGTTTGAATTCATTTTATTTGTTTTTTAATTGGTGATATTAAAACTGTATGGTACCGATCAGTGCCATCATTTTGTCATTAAAATACTATATATATATATATATAAAAAAAAACTTGCCCCTTTCACCCTTTCGTGGGTGGTTTCTCACTCAAGCTCGGGTCCTCTACCAGAGGCCTGGGAGCTTGAGGGTTCTGCGCAGTATCTTAGCTGTTCCTAGCACTGCGCTTTTATCTGCATGTAGAAGTGGCGTGTAAGCAAACTATCCAGCACAGACTCTTCTATATTAGATGTTCGCCTCTATGTAGACCCAGGTCATTTGGATTACAATGTAGGTTATGTTAGCTCTTATTTGAAATTGCTATTTGCAGTAAAATGGAACTGATGTTTTTGGTTGTTATTGCTACTTGTTCATTCATCGCAAGTTATATCATCATGGCAATATTAATCACTACTAACGCAATTCATGAGTTTTCTCTATTGGCAAGCCCTAGTATCAAATAATTATCACATAACCTTGTTCTATCCTAGGCACTTTAACGTTGGGAGTTGGGTCATCTAGACCCACTAGACAGAGAAACTCTGAACCTTTTTTCTTCAATGATTTGTGATCTTCACTGGTGTCATGGATTACATGAAATCTTTCCACCCTTTATCCACCTTTGTCGCCCAGGTAGGAGAACACATCAATGTAAGGGAGATGTCTAAGATAGCACAAGGGTTTTAAAGAACTAAATACAACTATGTTTGAAACAGTTAGCATGTCTACGAACTATGATTTTGTATGATAATATGATTTAAACTTATAAACTCAAAGACTTTAAATTAAAAAAAAGAAAATAATGAGTATGAAAACACTCCCATAACATTATATTCAGTTGCCCCATATTATGTAGAAGGCTTGAAATTACTGCTATCGCAATAAATCCATATTTTGAGTAAAGACTCCTGGTTTTGTCTGTGAAATGCAGATTTCTTTCTTCTTCCGTTTCCACTCTGGATCTTTTCGGTTAAAGAAACTTCACAAAGACAATTGTTTTGTTAACTTTTGGGTTTCAATTTAGCTTGAAGAAATTAGCAAATCTATTCAACATGTGACTGAGACTTGACATGAATCAAAGAGGAGACAGGTGTGGTGGAGAGAATTCAGTTGTTTTTCAAAATGAAGTCAATAAATAAAACCTAAATTGGATATGATGTTAAATCCCACAAATGACTAAAGACCAACATAAATTGCATACCACTGTTTCACAGTACAATAGCAGATACCATCATTGTTTTTTATAGTTGGTATAAAGTGTTTGTGGAGACATGGTATGTTGTGTTTCAGTCTACATAATGCCTTAGCATCTTTTCTACACTTAATTTTAAATGATGTTTTCACGCATGTGGTCAGCTGACATTGTCAAACACCAGTAGCTTTTACAGTGAGGTCAATAAGTATTTGATCACCCTGTGATTTAGCAGGTTCTCCCACTTAGAAAACATGGAGGGATCTAAAATTTTCATCATAGGTGCATTTCCACATACCATAAGAAATGGGAGCAATAACAAAAGTGTTGCGTTTATATTTTTGGTCAGTGTACTTATTGACCTCACTGTACATGGCCACTTGCTAATGTATTTTACACAGATGGTCACACTGATGTCTGATAAATCTTTTTTGATGAATCTTTTTACTTGACAGCCCTTCCTTTTCCTGATATAACTAAAGAACATGGTCATTTACACATGTTTTTTTCTTTGCATTCCCGATTATGTCTTGGCTGCAATTACTTCACGTCCATCCCCTGAATGACCCCCTGAAAACTTTGTACCATATTTCGACCATAAATCACACTTAAAATCCTTTAATCTTCAAGAATTGATAGTGCTCCTTATGTATTAACTCTGGTTGTGCTTATTGACCTGGATCCAATTTTCTGTGGTACATGATGTTGAAATGTCTGTTAAAATACAAGAAGGTAGTTGATACACAACTACACAAGAATGTGTAGTTGTAGCGTTAGATAAGTTAATTCTTCTCTATGAGTTCTGGTACATCGCCTGTCCGTCCTGGGGGAGGATCCCTCCTTCATATGGGCCTTCATGTTTTCCTTATCGCGAAGGAGGGTCTAAGGGCAGGAATGCCCAGTTTAGTTTAGTCTGTTTAGTAAAAGTTTTAGTATTATCCTATTGAATTCTTTGCATTTATTATCCTTTTTGATTTCATGTTTACCTTACCACTACCGGTACAAAGCCCATCAAGTTGACTGTTCTAGTGAATTTGGGCTATACAAATAAAATTGAATTGAAATGACTTGAATTATTTGAAACAGCAACAACCAGCAAAACTAGCAACTTTTATTAATGGAGACTTCTATCACGTAACCCTTGTTTGGTCTGTGTCCCTCAGTCTTCTTGAAAAACAGTAATAGGGATAATGTGATGTGTTCTCATGCCCCACCACACTTAAAGCAGGTCTGGTCAAATTTAAAGGGTGGAGCAATATTCACTGCCTTCATGCAGAAACCCCCCAGCTGCAGTAATAGGAGGTTGCTTTGTTTTCCAGTCTTTCAGTCCAAACTGTCACTGACAAAAATTGCATGTGCACAATGCTGCTGTTGGCTCAGTCTAGTTTGCATGAGATGTAAACCTAAGTATGCACAGTTTACCAGACAGATACTGTACAGAGAACTCCAAACACAGACAATAAAAAAACAGTAATTAGAGGATAGCATCTACCTCTTAAAAGCAAAATAAATTTTGCTGGAAAAGGAAGGGTGAACGTGATAATTAACAAATCAAAAATAGATAAATAAAAAAGGGAATGAAATTGAAGTGAAAATACAAGAATGCAAAAAAGAAACAGATAATTTAACCCTAACCATTTTTACACTAGTAGGAAAAGCAGAGAAAACTGAAGCTGAACCTGTTGTTTGTAAAACAAAACTGGTGGTCTTCTGGAAACAGCAGTTGCTCTGTTTTAGCCATCAGGCAACCCTCTGGGATTGAATTCCACGGCTGATAGCCAGTTCTTCACCCATGACACAGAAGGAAAAGAGCTCAATTTACAGCAGAATGAGAGAAGAAAACTGATTTTGCTCTGGGAAACAAAATTCCAAGGTGAAGCCGAAAGAGGATATTCACCAAAATGAAAAAAAAAAGTCCCAACCGAGAAAAATAACGTATAAGAATCTGCCTTGTAGAGTAGTATAGAAAGAGTAAAACCAATATAATCGAGTATGGTTAGACTTCTTCTAATGCTTTAACATTAAAAATTAAGACAGTTATCAAATACTTAAAATAGTACTAAAATTTTTGTACTGGACAAAAATCCAACTAGCTCTGAACAAATGCATTTGATAAGTGACAGAATATGTATATATTTACATTTGGAAAGGCAGTTGTTGTTGTGCAGTCAATATTTTTGGCCTAAGAAACTGTGCTGATTAAAAGGGGTTTAAGATGATTACTTTGTTGTTTCTTCAGGTCTGGCACAATGTTTCTTTTTGCATTCATGTAAAAATCATGAACATAAATCCTTGAACTAAAACAAAAAGCACAACTTCCAGGTCTCCAGCTGGAGAGCAAACACAAGTCTAAGTCATGACCAAACCCCCCCAAGGCCCCCTTGAGGCTTCATTCATGTTGTCAGATGTTAGAAGACCCATGCAGTGCAGAACTGTTGATTGTAGAGCCTGATGGTCTATTATGTGTAAAGGTATTCATTCACACTGCAACAAAAGAAAAGCTAGTAGAACTTAAAATTGTAAGTTTTGTGTTGGAGTTTGCAAACTCATTTCTCTAAGTTCTTCTAACTCAGTTGTAAGTTGTATGGACTTAAAAGATCAAGTTGGATTAACTTTGAATCCTAATTTTGACCAACTCAGATGTTAGTTACAGTGACCTAAAATGTCACGTAATCCTACCTCAGAATTTTAACCTTTCCCAACACAGGCATAAGATGTAAAGACTTAATTTTTGAAGTTGTAACTACTATGAATTCAAGTTACTGGTAACTTAACTAAAGGTGTAAGTAAGTTAAAATTTAACATTATGAGAACTATTTATTTTGACTTTCAATTCAGTTGTAAAATCACACAAACAATGTATTTTCACTATAATTATAATTTCACGACTACACATACGTCCTAAATCTTAACGAAATCATTAAGACGTGGGGGAGCAGTCACAGTTTACCCACACATGTCTATGGAAGGACAAATTAAGTGCTTTGACCATACTCTATAACTGCAACAACATGAGCCCCACTTCTGTTCACAGCTCCCTATTGTGTGGGAATCAACACTTCCCATGAGTCTTAGTTGCCATGGGCGGGGCCCAAGTCCCCAAAACATTTTTTACAAAATGGCTGAAGCCCTATGGGTATTCCAGAAAGCAGGTAATGCGAGTTATGGAGGTATGTTTCAGGGTAGGTCAAGTTGCCATGGCAACTCATGCTCTGAACATAACCTGGTCTGGAGCAAGTTTAGTTGAAGGTTAGTTTGTTTTCAGAGAGGTGAAGCAGCATGGCGTGTCCATTTGAAGATGATTTAGTGGATGAAGAAGCTCAGATAATACTTTTTCCACCGTGGGAGGGTGATAAGATCACGTATGGATGTTAAAAAAAGATAAACCTTTTTACATCAATCTAACTTAATTATATGCTTCAGTTAAGATAAATCTTTTTTTTTAGTTCAGTCAACTTAAAAATAACACGTTGTCAGACATTTATTTTACTTTCCTTCAAATTAATTCAATTAAGTAGGTGTAACTTTGGTCTTGCTGTTAGATCGGCATCGCAAGGAATTGTGGGATACCATTCCCTTTGCCTGTCTGGACGGATTTGGGTTTAAGTGTGGGTTTTTGACCAAATGTGTTTAGTTGTTAAGCTGTTTTACTGTGTTTTGCCTTTTTATTTTATCCTGTTATGTTTAATTCTTTCTGCATGACCATGATCCTGCCCTGGCATATGCATGTCTGAAAGATTAAGCCAAAAAACTCCACATATACAGTATAACTAAAACTTTTCCAAAAAAAAGTGCTAATTGTCAGACTCTTAACTCTAGAGGTAGTTGCTAAAGTGCCATATTTTTCTTGATTTGCCCGAGCTCAGTCACTCATATGTTGACAATGTTCCTATTGTCGGCACATCGAGCACTGCAGGACCGTTGACATTCAACAAGTTGTTGAAGGGAAAAATGACTAAGGAACTTAATATCATGTTGTAATCTTACATATTTATCTAAATGTATTGATTTATTTCAACACATTATTCTGATATACCTTAAAATCTGCTTTTCCCTAATAGGTCTGTGTAATTAAGGACATAAATATGAACATCCCAAATCAGACAGACTGACCAAAAGACCAACAGAAAGATTCTTCCAAAAAATTAGAATATCATGGAAAAGTGTGGGCATCTTTGCTTAGACTGCTGCCCCCGTGACTCGCTCCTGGATGAGCGGAAAAAGATGGATGGATGGATGGATGGATGGATGGATGGATGGATGGATGGATGGATGGATGGATGGATGGAAGTGTATTCATTTCCAATAAAAAATAGCATATAGATTTGTTGAATTGATTTCAAGTTTTTATTTGTTTATTTTTATATGAGTAGAATTCTAGCTCATAAAACCCACAAAAGAGAATATAAAACAATACTGGGTTTCCTCATTAATTGCTGGTGATATGTTTCTTTAATGTCCTGCGATAGGGGAAATTCACGAAGTAGGATGTCAGATGTTTAAAAGCTGTAAAACCTTTCACTACACACTTTGTACACATTTTTTCAAATAGACGTTAGCATTTTTCTATTTTTCTCTCTTGTTAAAACTCTCACTGTTAAAACCTTTAAAGGAAAAAAAGTTCAGTTTATAGAATGAATGCAGAACACAGTGCGTGGTAGAGACAGAAAAAAAAGGGATGTTTTGAAAGAAAAACCAGTGAAATGGCGAGACAGCGAAAGGTGAACTGCGATATTGCTGGGGACCACTGTACTGTGGAGAAATTACTATTTACTTTTAAGTTTTTGCAAGAAGATAAAGACAGAGATTATGATCACATTAAATCACAAAAAGCTCTGCCATGGATGTTGGCATCTCAGATCATTCGTGTGTGTTTTTTACTGTTAAAAAACAGTTCTTCAAACAGTTACTGTTCTTCAGCTACGCAGAAGAACATGGGAATCGAGCAGCTGTGAGAGAATTCAAGATTCATGAATCCATAGTTCAAGATGAAAAGTCAAGATGACGCAGCGGAGTTTCCGCAGAAATAAAGTGAGGTGGCCCTTGATTGAAAGCAGTAATGCTTGCAGAGCAAAGGAAACTTGAACATTTTCAAGGAGGTCCGTCTTTGCTTTCGTTTTGTGAAAGGGGCCATCTTTCCATCCAGGTAAGACCTACAGTCGCGCAGCAACTTCCGCTGCTTCTACTGGGAGGCAGCGCCGGGCGAGTTACGCCACACTTTGAGAATGGCTGGGAGAAACTTGGGCTGACGTGTCTGCTCACACTGGATTCCAAGTGCAGAAAAGCCGGCATCATCAATGAGGAGCCGTACGGCAACGAGACGGACTCTGACGATGAGGCAATTGGTGGCGTGTTTGATAGAAATTTAGCCCAGCTGTTCATTTCATTTTTAATTGTGTGTTTGTGTGTGTTTGTCTTAGCGGCAGTGGCTCAGGCGGTAGAGCAAGTCGTCCAATGATCGAATGGTCGATCCCCGCACAGTCGTGGGTGAACAGGGTGTAGAGCAGGGGTGGCCAACCCTGGTCCTCAAGAGCCTCAACCCTGCCTGTTTTCCAGCTCTCCCTGGACTGCTTGATGCTGATAACCTAAATAAGGTGTGTTCAGTCAATCAGAATGTGAAATCAATTGAGTCAGCTAATCAACAGCAAGCTGGTGAGGTTGGGTAGAGGCTCTTTAGGACCAGGGTTAGCCACCCCTGGTGTAGAGGATGGGACTGAAAACCCAGCCCTGTGGTGTGTCAATGTTCGTGATGATGCTGGCTGAAGTCTTGTTCCCAATTCTGACAGACTGAGGCCTGCCAGTCAAAATGTCCAAGAGCCAGTCACAGATGATGGGGTTTAGAACAAGGGAGAACAATTTTTGGGTGAGCTTGTGGGGAACTACCGTGTTGAACGCAGACTGTAGTCAATGAAGAGCAACCAATGTGTGACCAGGGGCGTCGTGGCATGGGCAGTGGCCTGAAGTTGTCGAGGTGAATTAGCCATTTGGTAGTATGCACATATGGTCACGTACTGGCTGCAGCGTGGGTCACCAGAAGGAGTTTGCAGTTAATGCTTGTGTGCTGGCCATACCTGGGTGTCTCGCTGCAGGCAATTTGTGTTCAAGGTGGTGAACCCAATTTCCGATGGGACAGACGAAAGTACACCCTATCGGCCTGACAGGACTGCAGTGGAGCCTCAGCAGCTTTGTGTTCAGTCCACTCTGTCATTATGTCTCACTGAACAGGAGCCAGGATCAAGGATGAGGCCACCACGGGTTCTGGTGAGACTGGTTCGTCAGCAGAGGTGTCGTAGAGACTTGACAGCGCATCGGCCTTTCTGCTTTGGGAGTCCAGGCGATATGTGATTTGCAACTGAAAGCATGAACACAACTGGGACCAATGCACCTGCTGTGTGCTCAACCGCTTGGCGGACTTGATGAACTTAAGGATCTTGTGGTCGGTCAGAACCAGAGTCAGTGATTTCAGGTGTGTGGCATCCAGACACTGTGTGTCTGGGTTGCTGAGAGATGAAGTGCACTTAGAACTATGGAGAAGGTTCCCACTGGTGACCAGAGGGGGAGACACAGCTCTTACTTCTGACACCATGAGTGCAGAACGAAATTGGTGCAAAACAAAACTAACAATTCGCTACCAAATCTTCTAGGAAAAACGTATACAACTACATGACATGGTTGGAATCACTGGAACGGTACTCAGCTGGTGAAACTCAGTTTAAAACATTCATGTCTTGAAAAAATTGGGCAGGTTTCTCCAGAGTATTATCCTTTTTTGAAATCCTTTTTTCGTGGGTTTTATGAGCTGGAACCCCAAAGTAGTTCACAAGCTGCAAAAAGTGTGAGCACCCTTCAACCCTGGTCTACAGGAATTAAGAGCTGGTCAGTTTAATAGAGGGTAAACATGGCAGTGGTGGGTATTAAATGAGGCCTTAGTTACAAGTTTAGCCAGTGTACGTAATGCATGTATTCCATCCCTGTGTCAGCAGAAAAAGGTCTGACAGTCCGACAGTCAATCAAGCAGAGCACTTACAAAAGTTGCACAAGAACATTTTTATAGATTTTGGAACTCGGTGTACACATAAGGCAAACTGGATTATTACGCCCACTAACAACTCTTGAAAAAGTTAAGGCGAAAAATATAGTAATTTGGTTCAGTTTAGAAATGTCTGTGATGAGTAAACTTGACTCACATCTACAGTTTTATATATTTGTGAATGTGGCAGTGAAGCCTCTGGACACCTAATCGTTAACATAGCAGTCTCCTTTCTTGGTCTTGTCGGTGGCTTTCTCCGTTGACCCCATTTACTGCGAAGTAAAATAGCAGTAAAGCACTAAAACAGCTCACACCCTGGTTAAGAAAATTAGTGATAGTAAAAACACATTCTCCAGTTACTGGCCCTTTTTCCAGTGCTGTAAAAAGTTTAAAGGTGCTCATAATTGCAAACACACCTGCAACAGTGTAAGCTCATATTCCTTGAATGTTTATATCTGGGCCTGTCCTTGTTTTTTTTATCTTTTCCTTTTTAAATTATCAATTTTTTCTGTGAAATGAAAGTATCTAATTGTACTGTCACGAGTTTATTTTTGTCATTTCACAATTTTCACGATTTTTACAAAAGTAGAGTTCCTTGCATATGATTTCCAACTTCTGACAGATGGACCTCAGCTGCTGTTGAGCAGGCATTCTTGAATGTTCATTATAGAGACAAGTCTCAAACTGATATTTTTTAATAATTCTGTTAAATTTTCCTATCTTATTGCAACCATATTTTTGTGGGCCAATACCAATCCTGATTATTAGTAGTCAAGAAGACCAATAACCAATATTTGAAGCCAACATTAGTTACGAGTTACGCAACACTTTGTGAATGGATTGTAGGAGCTTGGGCTGACGTGTCTGCTTGCGCTGCTTTCGAAGTGCCGAAAAGCTGGCATCATTGATGAGGAGCCACATGGCAACGAGACGGACTCTGACAATGACGAAAGGGAACCTAGCATGTTTCATAGAAATGGAGCCCAGCCGTTTATTTCAGATACAGAAGATGAGGACTTTGATAGATTTGTGGATGCTGTTATATGACAGAAAAAAGAAATCACAACCAACTCAGTTTTGCTCCCCTGCCTTTTGAAACACACACTAGCATACATATTTTACTGGTATGTTTTAACGTGCCCGCGCCTTAAAATCCGTGTCAAATACCGAAAAAACTCCCATCACTGAGACTGCGCCCTATTACCTAGTGCGCCCTATGGTCATGAAAATATGGTACCTTGGATATTTTTTTTTTCAAAATTATATTAAAGAAACAAGAGAACTGAAATAAGTGAACGTACTAACCTAAACTTGATGGAGGGATAAAAGAGCCACATGTGGATCCAGAGCCTTGGGAGGTCTGAACTACTTCAAGTAATTAAACAGGGATGGACTAAAACTGCATTAGTAAGTGCTCATACAAAAGAATAAAAACCATCCACACATTCCGCCTGCAAACACACTTTTTCGTGCACTTACAGAATTCTGTGCGCTTATTTAATTTAACTGTTAATTTGTATTACACACTATTAGGTCTTTTTCTCAACAACAAACTCTGAAAGTTGATAATTCATTACAGATGGATGAACCAAAGTTTTCCAGCATATCCTAAAACATCAAACACAGAGAGGTTTGGGCAGTCCACAGCTCTCAAGCAAATTCCTGTCCTCAGTAAGTCCCCTCTGTCTGCTGAATGAAATGCTTGTGCAACAGCTGAGAAAAAAATGAAACAGAAGATGAAAAGCACCAACCCTGGCTAATTGGGCATGGTTTGGTTATAAGTCATTGCTGAGTGGTCAGACAGAGACCACAGACATTCCTCCAGACAAAAACACACTCACACTTTGGTGTCAAGTTTGCTTTTTTGTGCTTTCTGCTAATGGAAATATTTTACCTGGAAATTTGCAGGAAAAACTGACTTTCTTTCTGACGGGGTTTGTTTGTGCCCCTTTTTACTGATCCTGAATATTTGTATGGATCTTTCTTATTGCTTTCAGTTAGTGGGTGGTCAGGAAGGGGTTAACAGGCTGTGCTGTATAAATCTGCTTTAAGAGTCTGCTGGAAGCTACTGGTTCAGCCTTTAAATACAGTCACTGGAATCTTCCTAACAGTGTTTGGAGCAGAGCGATCAACTGCTGAGCATTATTCAGGCTTTGAGAGGTGCTGGTGTGTGAACATCACTCCACTATCAGAAAGGATGAAGATGCTCTTCTTTGCTTTTATGCTGCTTCTGTGCCTGCCAGCAGCCCCAGCAAGAAAGCTTAGACGGGATTCCCAACTGATTCGTGGATCTGTACCTCACAGGCGGCTGACAGGACACATTAGTTACAATTTCAAGTCAAGGAGGGTGAGAGCTTTCTTACAGACATTTTTTGACCTAAAGTATAAGCGAGCTGCCTTCTGTTTTCCATTAGCACAAGTGTGCTTTCAAGCTGAATTAAGTGTTAATATGTGTTTGTGTGAGAAAACAATCCCCGACTAAATGGGTTCTGAAGGTAATTTTAAAAAGAACAAGCATTACTAAGTTTGGAGTTATTTCTACCTGAAATAAATGTTTAAGAATTTAAAGTAAGAAAACTTACAATGTTTGTAGAAATGAGTTAAACATACAGATTAAACATGCTTAACAAAAGCAGAAATGACTCACACCTTATAAGTGTCACCATAAATATTTATGAAGAAGAAAACCCAAATATTTCAAGTTAAATGGGTAATTCTTTATTGAGCTGTTGGATTATGTTAAATAATTGTTATTTTTTTCACTTAAAAACCCAGTTGATACAAATTATAAAAGAAAATCAATCTTTTTACGATTGTGTCTGTTGTTATTTGCTTTCCTATTTGGTAACAACAGATCCTCTAAACACCATTTTTTCTTGTCAACTTATTTAGCGATGCACTAAGAGAAAGATATGTCTCTAAGAATTTCCCAGCTCAGACTACAAGAATTTCAAATAAACAAAGGCGGGGTTTTGTTTTAGTATCCTTCATATGTGATCAGCCTAATTACATCAACTTGTTGTTTTGGTCTTCAAAGGTTTCTTCGTGTGGCTTCTGCCATCAATCAGCTTGGATGTGTGCTTTATTTTTTAACATAATTGTTAAAAAACACAAAAGTGTTTACATAGACAGTTGTTTCTTGTAAATAGTCTGTGGCCCTGGATTGGAAATTTGAATAATAACTTTTTGGAGGTTCAGCTACTAAAGCAGTGAAAATGAAAATTTAAACAGTGGTGATGCAAGATTCTATCTTAAATCAGTCCCTGGGGAGTTAACTGGTCTGTTTAGCTTGGCTTTGCAGTAAAGATTCCTTTAGTTGCAGACCTGCAGAAAAGTTTAGAGTCCAAGTACTCGGGCTGTGAAGTCATTAGACTTGAGGTTAGAATCCATCTCATCCACCCAAAAATAAAATGTATTGAGAACAGTGGCTAAAGGAGAATTTGTTTTTGTATTTGAAAGTCAAAGGAGCCATCAGGTGGTGTGCTTTGTGTATATGAAGATTACCGACTACTATAGTCCTTGTGTTGTGTTTCTGTTAAATTTTTGAGGAGTCTGTTCATACCTGACTTTAACTGTATATGTGTGACCTTAAAGCCAATATTAGAGAGAAAAACAACAGATTTAACCTTGAAATTAAAATGATATATGAGGCAAAGAATGCACATGTAAAATTTACTGACATCTGCATTCACACTGCAGCACTAAAACATAGTATAGCCGTGCCTTATTTACAAGCGGTTTGGAGGTATCACTGACAGGTCATGGCGGCCACTGGGCGTGAAAAGATTGTGTTGTCTCCTGCAGAGGACTCCTCGTTCTGATGATGATGCTGGTGCCATGACGCCAACAGACAGTAATGCAGATGGTAAGAACCAGAACTGTCTGACACCTTTCTGTTTTTGCTTACCAAGGAAGAACAGGCAACTTCTATCTAAAGGTTAAATTAGGTTTGAGCGTGCAAGCAAAAGAAACAAACAAACTTTAGCTTAGCTGTGTTTAAACTTGGACAGAGAAAAACCAGAAAAGATTAAACAGAAAATGTCTAACTATGGAACAGTAAAATTAATAATAGTAAAAAACGGAAAAAAAAAGCTAACTTTAGAAGAATTCAGGATGTCAACATTGACCAGCTGGTGACAGACGTTTTTGTCCCAACTAGGGCTGGTATTACAGCCAAAATAAAGCATACAATTGATTTGAATTTACAATTCAGTTGGTTTCCGAGTCAACACAATTTCATTAGATTTCAATATATTGTCAAATTTCCTTTTATAAAACAATTCAGGGCGTGATGTAGTGGTTGGCACGCAGGGCTTTCTCTCACATAGAGAAGGTTAGAATCCTGGCTGGGTCCTTCCTGTGTGGAGTTTGCATGTTTTCCTTGAGCATGCATGGGTTTTCTGTTGCTTTCTCCCACAGTCAAAAAACATGCTTCACAGGTTGATACAAATTGTTCCTAAGTGTGTATGGCACTGTGCAACAGATTGGCGACCTCTCCAGAGTGTACTCCATATCACCCGACAGTAGCTGGGATAGGCTCCAGCAGCCCTGTAACCCCAAAACGGATTACGTGGGTTTGGAAGATGTATGGAAACATCTATCGTTAGCAGTTATGAAAATCTTTTCTTTAATTAATTAGTGATTTTAGCAGAAAAAGTCATGTTGAAGCTATCAGTTCTTATGACAAAAATGTTTTTTTGCCTCAAAAATACTTGAAAATGCTACGCAAGAAAATTCCCATTTATAGATCCAATTAATTTTACATCGACATGTGAAGATTAGTTTATATGAAGTATTTTTAAACCAGGCCCAAAAATAAGACAAATTGAGTCAAATGTAGAAAAAAATGAACAGCTTAGAACAAATGTTCAAATACCGGTGTGGTACAATATAAATTGCCTGCAAAAACATGGAATAAAGCACCGGACCTGAAGGTTCCTTGAGTAGCCCAATAGAAAAAATACTCCAAGTCACCCATTGCTTAAAAAAAGAGTCAAGCTATTTCTTTCTTTCACTGTCAATATCTTACATAGACTTGCTTACCTGTAATTTCCTGGAGTAAACAAAGCTAGGTTTGTTTAAACTGTGTGATGGTTGTTTGAACACACAAACTTGTCCTCTATGTGCAATTATTTATTGAAAAAGAGCTTATTTATTCATTTATTTATTTATTGAAAAAGAGCTGCTGAAAACAATTCCATTGTGCACTGCATTATGATAATTAAAGATTCTGATTCTGAAACTTACCAATTATTCAAACTATTTGTTTACTGACTTTCAATAATAAATTACAAAAAATCTTCTACATTTTTTACTTTGGAAGTTTATTGTAGATATTACAAGTTAGAGTAAAACTTCCATGAACTTTGAGTATTACACTTTTTATGCAATGTACAATTACCCCTTTTCAGATGTGTAAGTTTTAGTGTGTGCGACCACTTCCCAGATTCTGTCTTTGGTTATTTGCAGCTCAAGTTGATCAATCTATTCAGCAAAATAACTTTTAATAAGTCTTTTACTTTTTTTCTTGCAGACCTTCCCACTTGTCTGTTGTGCGTTTGTCTGATTGGCTCAGTGTATTGTGAGGAAGTCAGTCCAGTCATCACCTCTGTTCCTGCTCTCCCTAAGGAATCTACCTACCTATACGCACGCTTCAATAAGATCAAAAAGATCAACAAGAAGGACTTTGCTGACACAGGTAAATTGGTAAAGCCAAAAAGCTTGTAGTTTGAACAAAGTTTTAGAGTTTCAAATGGGAAATCTTAAGTCCGGCTTGAGTTGGAAGACTAAATTAGCCAGCAAACCTTGTAGAATCCAGGGATTATAAAAATTACACATTGTAGTACTAAAACAAGTGCACATTTTAAGACAAATTTATAACCTACCGCCAGTTATCCATCCATTACTTTCCACTCATCTGGGAGTGGGCTGTGGTGGCAGTAGTGTAAGCAAAGATGCCCAGACATCCTTCTCCCTCCCCAATTACTCTCGAGGCGTTCCCAGGCCAGCTGAGAGACGTAGTCTCTCCAGTGTCCCCAGAGGTCTCTGCCCAGTGATGCCTGGAACTCCTCCTCAGGGAAGCATCCAGGAGGGATTTGATCCTGATGCCCAATTTGCTAAACTGGCCTCACTTCATGTGGAGGAGCTCTACTCTAAAATCTTACCAGGTGACCCAGCTCCTCACCCCAGATTAGGCAGTGCCTTGCGACTCGGTTAAGGAAAATCTTCTTTGCTGGGACCTCAAACGGAGACCCCGTTTTCTTTCACTGTGTTTTGGCAGAGACTTTTATTTACACCAGGTCCCTTTCCTGACACAACCCTGTAATTTCGAGGCACAGGGAGAATCAGATATGCAGCAGCACGAAGGGGTCTTGCCTAAAAATCCACACAGAATTTTTTCTTTTATAAATAAAAATGGATTGGATTTTTTGTGCTTTTCCAGACACTCAAAGCGCTTACAATGTGTTTCTATTATCCATTCACTCCTCATTCATACTTGGTGATGGTAGGCCAATGATGTAGCCACAGTAGGGTACCATCACCATGTATGACTAGAGCAGACTGACAGAGATGTGGCTCCCAGTACGTGCCTACGCCCCCCTTGACACGTCTGAATAAACCCCTATTGTGATCTAGGCCAACTTTTATTTATTTTGATCACGGTTGAACATTTTTTGTGTTGGACCGGATGGAAAATGAGAGAGGGAAGAAGAGAGAGGGATGTTAGAGAGGGGGGGTAGAAGGTAGAAACCGCATCACCACGGTGATAAATTCATCACCGCACGTTTGAATTTTTTTTTTTGTTGAAAGTATTTTTTGTTAAAGTTCTGCATATGGTGCGTGATTGGAACTAGAAATCAACACATTAGACACATTCATTTTTGGCTATAATTTACTTTTTCTGCTAGTCCTGTGTTCAGACTTCAAGGGTTTCTGGGGGAAACCTTTCATTACTGTTCTTCTTCACTCCCTAAGCCGCACCTCTCACTGCCCTACGCTGCACGCACTCCCTCTTCTTACACACACGCATGCGGTTTCAGCAGCACACACACATCCTTATTCTACAACAAAAGTTTCCATCTCGCAAGGAAATACGACACATTTACTGCGTTCTAATTATTAATTTCCATTGTATTCATTTGCATTTCAAGCTGCATGCGTTCTTTAGTGCGCGACACGGCCGCCCGCAGGAGGATTTTGTATGGGGGGGAGGGGTTATTACTGTTTACATTCGCACTGTTAGAGTGCGATAAATATCGCTACATGTTTTGTTTGGAAACTATTTTGTGCAGCGCAACATTACGTGTCTGTATAAATAAAGGCGGAGCCTCCTGCGCCGCTTTGTTCATGGGTGTCAGGCTTCATGGCTACCAGAAAGGTCACAAAGTGTCTGCAGTCTGTTTATTACTGGACAATATAAAATATTCTGAGAAGATTTCTGTACCAGAGAGCACAGGTGAAGCCCCACGTGCAGCTCCAGAGCAGTCCACTGCAGAAGAATCAACACACACCCCCAACACACATGTGTGTGCTCCTTCCTCCAACACACGCAGCGCGCTGACACACACATACACATAGTCATTCTACAACACCTATATAGTTAGTTCATTAATTAGATAGGTAGTGGTTAGTTGTTACTGTTATTTGTTAATAAAGAATACTGCGTAGTAATTGTATTCATTTGTGACGCGGCCACCGGGGGATTTTGTGTTTTTTTTTGGGGGGGGGGGGGGGGTTAAGAATCCAACAATATCACAGCTCTAGTTGGAAGGTGATTATAGAAGGGGGGAGTTAAATCATGAAACAGGATAAAGAAACACGTTGCTGGATGGTTATAATCATTACGGTTAGGTTCAAATACAGTATAAATCTAGAAGGGGCGGGGCCTGTCCATGCACCCAAATGTTACAAACATACCTGCTGGCTCCATAAAATGTCCGCATGTCAACATGTACATAATACAAATAATGTTCACACACGCATACTTTTGCATTCAAACCAACTAATGTGAAAAATATTTCATTCAATCCCGCAAACTATCTGTGCAAAGGTGAGCTAACACCTGTGCTCAAGTGAGTGTTCATGTTCCTCTAAAGTGGATGATGGAATGTAAAAAGAAGGGGGTGCCCAGCCATCCCAACACCCCGCCCCGCCCCAGAAGAGCAACCCCAGCCCCAGACGAGCAGCCCACCACCAACCAAGAGTTCTGGGCATCCCCCCACCCCAACCCCAGGCACGAGCCAGGGCCCCCCAAAGAAGACCCGCCCCACGCTCCAGGCAGCCACCCACCCTGCCCACGGTTGGTAAAGGAGAGAGCAAGGCAGGGGTGACCACCCTTGCCCAGGAGGAGGATGCCCAAAAGAAGTAGGGCTCCACAAGGAGTGTTGTAAACATGGCCCAACCAGGCTCAACCGCAGTTGGAATTTTAGCGAGGCCCAGCGCTCAAGGGCAAGAACCCACAACACAGGGACACGTACACCCCCAGGCTCAGATGTGATGCGATTCCCAGCTCTTGGTCTTGCCAGAGAAATCAGCTATCCCTCTCCCTGTGTGGGGAGAGGACTGCCGGGCCGAGGGAGTCAGCACCCAAGGGATACGGCCAGCGTCACCGAGGGCCTCGTACCCCCCTCCAGGGATGGGGTAGGGGAAAGATGGTCCGAGGTTCCACCTTTCTTGTGAAATGCATGTGTGTGTGTTTGTGAGGGTGGGTGTGGGCATCTATGTGTGTGTGTTGGAGTGTATATTTTGAGGGGTAAAAGGTGTGTATACTAAGAGGGTGCAAAATGACCAAATGTCTAAGGCGCAGTTAAAATTGGCGGGTAGGGCAGTGAGAGGACGACTGCTGCTTGCTGGCAGTGATGTGAGGAAGAGGATACGTTGGGGACACCTGGTATACTGTCATGCAATATTTCAACTACAGCAGCTCACGGTTATTGACCTCTTAATTGTTTTTGATTCCAGTGACCTTGAAGAGAATTGACCTCACAGGAAACTTGATCTCAGAGATTGAAGAAGAAGCCTTCTCCAAGCTGTCTATGTTGGAGGAACTCTCTCTGGCTGAGAACAGACTGATCAAACTTCCTATTCTGCCAACCAAACTGTCAACCTTCAACGCAAACCAAAACCTTCTCAAAACGAAAGGAGTAAAGGCTAACATCTTTAAGGTACAACTTACTCATTAAAAGTTACTTGTTAGCATGACCACCTAAATTTAAGCCCAAAAGGAAGGTGGTTAACAGTTTTGTTGAGCATGTTTTGGTAAAATTTTCCAACAGAAACTGACTATGTTGGCAAACTTGTTCCTGGCTGACAACCTGCTTGACGCCGTTCCCAACATCCCAGAAAGCGTCCGCATTCTACATTTACAGGTATGTAACTTTGACCAAAATTGTATTTTGCAAACAAATTAAATGAGATTTTTATTTCAAATTAAACTTAGAAAGTATCATTATATATCAACATTTGCTTTAAGTTATGTTGGATGCCTATTTATTTGCTAAGAAATTCATGTTGGAAAAAGTAAATGAAACAAGAATTAGACTAATATTGGCAAAAATAAGCTTGTTTTGTCTTATCAATACATTGGGCTGCATATTTCAGTTTGGTTTCTCCCAATGAATCTGAGCTGCATTTCAGTGTTCTTACATCATTCAAATTTCAATGCAATTATTCACTTTTCTCCTCACCACTCTTCATTATCTTTAGAACAACAACATCACTAATGTCACCATAGACACCTTCTGCAAGTCCGACAACAATTACTACCTCCGACCAAGTCTCAGTGAGGTCCGTTTGGATGGCAACCCAGTGGTACTGTCCAAATACCCCGACAGCTTCACCTGTATGAAAGTACTTCCAGTTGGACGGTACCGCTGAGGAGCAGCTAACTCTACTGTACCTCTTTTTGTTAATTAAGCGGTTTTTCCTACACCAGAGTCCATTAGATGTACCACAGTATTCTGGACTTTATGTTGCTAATTACACTGTGTGAATCAAGGTGTTGACATCCTTCTTTAGCTAGTTTCACTGTCAGGTCAAAAAACAACTAATTGGACTTGTGCAAGTTCTCAATTCCTCTATAAGTCTGTTTTATCTAAGTTTAAGTTGCTTTTCAAAGCCTGCCACTGAGAGACAGAGTCAGTCTTAGCTATAGCAAAAGCTTCAAATATTCTATTAAACAAGTGATATGTGCTGTTTTTTTATTTGCTTCAGACATTTATTTTAATGTGTATGATGAACAGTAGCCCCAACCGAGGTACCTTCTTTGTACATCTTAGGTGGGATGGGACATAAAAAACAACATGCAGTTCTGTAAAAGAGTTTGTCTTTTAACCGGATACTTTTCATTACATTTTACCCCCCCAAGTATTGATTTAATTAATTAAACCTGTCTGTCAAGGCAAAGTAATTACCTCATAAACCTAATCTAATAATAATACCAATGACCAGAGTCCGGTATTTAAAAACACGGGCACTCACTCTCTCTGGTGGCTGTTGGGGAATTGTTGCTCACTATATTCTGCAGATATCTGAAGTATCATTAACATGAACAACTTGCCTAAAATCCAACATCTCAGCCTGACTTAAAAAAAAAACTTTGTGGCTGTGGACTGGCGTAGTCATTTTTTTTTTATTCATGAACGTGCTGCCTATCTTTAGAGTCAGTGTTCTGGTAAGGGAATTAGGTTCTTCAGGGTTTTCTAGCATGGGAACTTTAAGCATAATTGGTCAAGGCAAAATGTCTTAAATCAGCCCTTGACTACCATACTAACAACATCATGTTTGCCAGTTACTTTATAGACATAACATGTTTTTTATATTTGAGAAGTTAGAGAAAATACCATCCAAACTGCAGAAACTTTTGGCCTCACTGATCCACCAAATACTTGAGTATTGGAAGTCTTTAAGCTAGTCCAAATCTTTCAGTCAAATTTGAGACAAGTCAGGGCCTAGTCAAAGGAGCTGGTGCAAAGGGGAGCCCCTCCCGGTCATGGAATCTGGCTTTTTTTTTTGTTTTTGTTTGAAAATGATTTCCTGAAAGATCTGAAATTTTCCTGCCTGAGAACCCATTCAAAAACTAAACACAATCTTTAAAAACTAAAACTGCTATCACTGTGTTTGGCAGTGTCAGTTGATCTACAAAAGGTTGCTATGGAGATCTGCTTGATTTTTCATAGATCTTTTGCCCTGGACCCTATTTTGTTTCTTTTTGGCCAGTCAGAGAGGTTGCCTGTGTTACTTAGATAGATGAGGTTGCTTAACAAAGTTTTACACCTGGCTAGGAGATGTTCAGGCGATGTGATACTACAATGGATTCAAGTGCAAACTCCATCCATTACACAATGGTACAGAGAGACTTTTTCCAATGGAACGCCTCAGCACCTTATTAAATTGTAACTCCGACCTTTTCTACAAGGTCTGTCAGCCTTATCTAGATCACGTTCCTCGAGAAATTGCTGATATACTTTGTACAGGAGGCTCACATTTTGTATTCCAAAGTAATTAGTAACTGCTTTAAGAAAATATCCCAACATGTTATTCTAACCTAGATTTTGTGTGCACCTATAACTAGTTAGATCTCTGCTGTGCTGTGTTGGTTTGTGTTGTATTCTTTTCTTGAAAAGTTAATAAAGTATAATTACAAAAAACTGCTTAGTTATAGTTTACTCTGGGTTTAGCTTGAGCAGTTGGTCTGCACAATAAATCGCAAATTTATCGGTATCGCAATATCAAGCGGTGCTATATGCATTTCGCAAAAGACACCAAAAATTGCAATAAATGGTTTCCTTAAATGTGCTACAACAATCTTATGGCAGCTTGAAGTATTTAACGAATCAAATATATCCATTTATGCAGTTGACCAATTGGGTGGACGCCTTTACATTATTGACTAATTGGATGGAGCCTTTTTATGTAAGATGTTCACCTCCAATGTAGATGAGATTATAATGTAGATTATAATTTTTAAACTGTTGCAGTGTAATGGAAATTATGTTTTTGGTTGTTTTGCTATTTATTCATACACCGCAAGTTACAGTTAGGACCATAAATATTTGGACAGAGACATGTTCCTCTAAATTTAGTTTCTGTGAATTTTAAATAAAACAACTCAGATGCCATTGAAGTGCAGACTTTCAGCTTTTATTCCTTTTATTATGAGTGGCTTGCATCTTGCAGTGTACCCTCTGGATCTACTTTCATGCAGTCTTCTTTTTATGGTAGACTTGGATATTGATCCGCCTACCTCCTGGAGAGTGTTGTTCACTTGGTTGGCTGTTGTGAACGGGTTCCTCTTCACCGTGGAAATGATTCTGCCATCATCCACCACTGTTGTCTTCCGTGGACGTCCAGGTCTTTTTGCGTTGCTGAGTTCACCAGTGCTTTCTTTCTTTCTCAGGATGGACCACACTGTTGATCTTGCCACTCCTAATACTGTAGCAATTTCTGGCTTCATGGTTTTTTTCTGTTTTCTCAGCTTAATGATGGCTCCTTTCACCTGCATGGAGAGCTCCTTTGACTGCATGTTGTCTGTACACAGCAAAATCTTCCAAATGCAGCACGAGTCCTCTAATGAACTCCAGGCCTTTTATCTGCTTCACTCATAATGACATAACAAAGGAATTACCCACACCTGCCTATGCAATAGCAGGGAAGTCAATTGTCCAATTACTTATGAGCCCATGAAATGAAGGGATTGTGTTTAAAAAATGCTTTAGTTTTTCACATTTTTATACAATCTTTCTGTTCAACCCATGAAATAAAAGCTGAAAGTCTGCACTTCAATGGCATCTGTGTTGTTTTATTTAAAGTTCACTGTGGTAACGTACAGAAACTAAATTAGAAAGAATGTGTCTCCCTCCAAATATTTATGGTCCTGACTGTATATCGTCATTGCAATATTGATAACTAATATCGCACATCGCAAGTTTTCCTCATATCATGCAGCCTTATTGAGCAGCAATTACCTTTCCACAGAGAGCAAGGCAGGGTTCAAAAGCATTTATAGCCTAAATATAAATCAGCATTTCAAAACTGTATTTTGCACAGAAATTATTCTTAAAGCAACTAAAAATCCCTAATGTGGCCAGGTAGATCGACATTAACTGTTCTTATAAAGTAATCACAAATTTTTATTACAAAAATGTTTCTGACATTGCAGAAGAAGATATCTGATGTCGAGTCCTCTCTGTCATTTCTGTACGACTTACCAAAGAGACTGGTCACTGCCTCGATTTACTCATGGCATCTATAGGTCTTTGAACTCACATTACATTTTTCAAACAGGGTATCTCTGTTATTCTCAAAAGATTTTGTGTCACCTCTTCTGTGCAGACCAGCAGTGTTCAGGGCTAGATTTATAATTTACAGTAAACCCCAACGTTCAAAGCAGATCTTTCCTAATTCTCTGTTGACGTTCTTCAGCTATGTAATTTATTTTGATTTGGCTAACAACATTTATCAGATGTGTAAACAGAGGCAAATGTACAGCAACTGTCCATGTCATTATTTTACTTTGACCTGACACTCTTCTGTCTGCATGAATAAAACTGCTTCCTACTTCAGGGCACTACAAACAGAGTAAAACTTTTTTGCTTGACACCTTTGCTCATTGAAACACAACTGTCCTAGGAAATTCATCTTTTTTTGATACAGGCATGATGTTATTATACACTATTGTATGAGTATTTTAAATTCCTTTTACTGTAGCATTTATTATATTTTAGTAATATTTCCTGATTTAAAAGGCAATTAAAGAACACCACAGGTTTTACAATACTACACAATCTACACAAACTTTTCAAATTAAGAATGTTGTTTACAATGTTTACAATGGTAAATTTCCTCACTAACATAATTACATTTATCCAAGCATGTATTGTCACACTATTGTAATAAAAATAAACTTTAGGCAAATATATGCACTTTTGATCTATTTCTGAAAGGTTAGACTTTAGAATATTTCTATTAATCTGTAATAACTAAACTTTATTTCTAACTAACTTTATTTTCCAGCATTAAGGGACTCAACAGCAATACTTGTTTTAAGCCAAACAGCTAAAATACTATTGCTTAGAACACGCTGAGCCTTTATGGAGTGCATTTTGTTTAGCTTTTGTCCACCACACTATTTCAGTCTTGTGTCTTTCACTCTGTGAAATTACTGGTTAAACTAGTTAGTTGAACTATTATCACGCAAAGACAGAAAAAAGTAATAATAATACTATCTAGTGTTTTTCAATCCAATATCATAATGTGTCCTTGTGAAAACTATAACTATAGATGCATTGGAGTGCATTATTGCAACAACTTTGTGTAGCACTTTTAAGTAGCTTGTGACAGAGATCCCCAATGGGTAACTGTTAGGTGTGTTGAGATTGATATCTGTATTTTTTACAAGTCTGTTCAGGCTTTTACACTTCTCCATTTTAGACCTTCTTACACATGTTTTGTGTAAAGTCATCTATCGTTACTTCTGTTTTTGATGTTTATTTTATGTTTTCAGTTCGAAATGAATACGTACATTTTAAAAATAATAAGTTTAACTTGTTTTCTAATTTATAGACATATTAAAGTGAACTGGAGGACATGTATCAACAAACTATAAAAATGTGAAGGTAATTTGTTTCTGCTTCTGACATGATTTGCCATGTTCTAATGCTTCACTTCCACCTTTGACGATTTTTGTAAAGGTTTTCTACTCTTGTGAATACAACAGGTGGTACATGAAGATGGGTATGTAAATTGCTTCGTTTGTGGATATGTTAATAAAAAAAACAATTAGAAAAAAATATTCTTGGATTGTTTTTTTACACATTCTGAGTAAATAGGATTGAAAATGCAACATAAATGTAGAGGATCATGGTCAAAAACTACTTAATTGGCATCTGATTGTACCAGCATGCAAATACAAACATGACACTGTTCAGTACAGTTGTCACATTAGTTTTTGTGTTATTAGTTGTGTGAATACAATGTCTGAAGTCCCACTGATTGTCCCACGTCTGAGTGTGCGACAATAGTTGTGTGCCTTTGACCTTTCCCTGAGGGAGCGGTGAGCTGCAATCCCTGCTGGCTCAGAAACTACTTTGGTGGTATAACCCCCCATCCATGACGATAATTAAGACACCATACAACACGTCCCATTAGGTCAACCAGCAGTTAACACAACTTTGTTTTAGTACAAAAACCTGCAATATTAATTAAGACATAAATCATTGAGTAACTTGGTTTATTTTTTGTACTTGAACTCTCCAAATGTTATTTTTTAGCAATGCTATACAATTGTAATCCTCCTGTTCCTCTGCTTTGCTCATCTTATATAAATGAGCACTTTTTTTTACATTAACTTCAATACATTCTTGTTATGTCTTAGTGACATTAACGCATGGAACATGTTACAGCAGAATAGTTAGCAACAGTAATGACATTCTCTGTAGAAATACTGAACAAAATGCAAGTGAAGCAAAACAGGACTGTAAAGTGCTCAGATCAGCATGGAAAATGTTGGTTAGTTCTAATTCAGGCCAGAAAACTTGGCAGCAGAACACTTTCTCCAAGTAAAAAGGATAATATGTTCCACCTTTGGAGCTTGATGTGGTGTTTGACATTTCACTTCAAACAGTTCATGCAGTACCAGAAAGCTGCACACACACCGGGCATGTGATGTACTTCCAAGAACACGCAAAACAGGCATTCCTAGAACACGCTTTTAGCATATAGCGTCTGGCCCAATGCTACCCAAGATAGCAAATGTACTCACAGTTGGAAGAGGCTTGAATATCACAGCACTGGAAATCTCAGGAATTTTGCTTCAGGCTTTTGCTTTCACAGCTCTATTCCAATATATGAAAGATTTGGTGAGGTATAATTCCAGCCAAGCACAAATCGTAATTATTTTTACCCATCCATGATCAATTGCAAACGCTTGGCACTTCAATGTTTTGAAATGGCCGCTACTAATGCGTCACTACAGAATCCTAGTCCCTGATTGGTCAAATTAATCTGATTTAACATCTGATGTGTGTTTAGTGGCCATGCATTTTCTACCTAGAGCTTAAAAATGGACTTAAAAACGCCACAGTTTTGAACACAGAAGCCAGAAAGGTGCACATATGTGCTTTTACAAATCTTTTACTAAAAGTGGTCGCTTGAACACACATTTCCAAGCACAGTGGGAACATAGCATAGTGCTACATTCACACTGGGCAGTGTTAAGCGTTCAAAAACGTGCTATATGTGGTTTCATTCAGCCCGTTGTGTTAATACTGGATAAGCAGAAGTGGCAGAGAGGGGCTTCTTCTTCTTTTGTATTCTGCTGTTTACTAGTGTGTCTCCCCCACTAAGAGTTGGTGAGAAATGTTGCAGCAGTACAAATCTCGTGCTCCAGCCTTTTTCTTTTACAGCTTTATTCTGATATACGAAAGACTTGGTGTCATAGAATTCTGGCAAGGAACAAACTGCAATTATTAATTTCTCTTTTGTGATCAGTTTTCACCCAGTTGGCACTTTGGTGTTTTCGAAAAGGACACCATCCATACGTCACTGCCAAATCGGAGTCCCTGACTGACCAAAAATGAATGCCTGGTTTGTAAGTAGAGTCCAAGAACGGACTTAAAAACTTGCGTAGTGACCCGTGAACATGAGGATTCTGAACATGGAAGCCTGAAAAGCTGGTTTACAGGCATTTATGTAGCAGGGTCGGGCAAACCATGGCCTTCGGGCTGGATCCGGCCTGCCTCCATGCTGTGTGCTGATTGGCTAGAGACCCTGTCAATCAATCTCCTCAGTCCGTGCCGTGTCTCCTGTACAGCGGAACGCAGGTTTCTTCAGATCAGAAACCTGTGATTGATGATCAGATCTTTGTATTTATTCTAAGATCCTGGACCTAATTTCTATGAAGGTTTAAGAATTTAAACAAGAGAAAAGTGTAGGATTTCACTGATCACGGTTATTTTTAGAACGCAACTCCTGCAATAAACGAGGGAACTCTGTTCTGGTGAAAAGTTAACACAGATATATGCTTAGCTGCAGCAGAAGACAGAAATGAGCTTTTTTCATGATTACTGGATGACAAACAAACAGACATGCAGGACGCAGCTGCTCAGTTTTAGCACAAACTAATAGATGAGTGATGAGCTGCAGGCCACGAAGTCTTTATTAGGATTATGACGAGAGAGGATCCACTATTTTTTTTTATTTTTTTTAATGTATCAGTATATTTTCTTTGAATTTTTGTCTTTGAAAATCATAGTGTTATTTGGTCATTGTTTTATTTCATAAATAAAGTTATTTATTTAAGTAAAAGGATCATGAATGAATGAAACTTTATTCATACAGCACTTTACAACTCCTTGAAGGTACCAAAGGGCTTCACAATAAAAAACTGATTTAAAACAGGAACAAAAGTTTAAAACTAAAAACTCTAGAATATTCTGTTTTAGAATCTGAATGTTTTCATCTACATTCCATGTTATTTCATTCTCACTCCACGCATCTGCTCCTGGTCCGGCCCTTCTATGGAATTTTAGAACCCAATGTGGCCCACAAGTTAAAATAATGGCCCACCCCTGATGTAGACTTTTTATTGAAAGTTGACTGTGGCTTAACAGCATGCAGCAACAACAGCAAAGTATATTAATGAAAAAAGACATGTATTGGGGTTTTATTCAAGTTTTATGTTGTACACTGCAAGGTTTCTGCTCTTCAACAGGACTCGAACATTTATTTAGATCAGGGGTCTCAAACTCAATTTTCCTGGGGGCCACTGAAGGCGGGGTCTAGCTGAGGAAGGGCCGCAACTTCAACGCACACACGCACACACAACTAGTGAGTGTCTGAGAGCCAATAAATTTGCATGGAACATACTGTTAACTATACAGTAAACCCTTGTTTTTCACGGGGGTTAGTTCCGAAAATAACCCGTGATAGGCACAATCTGTGAAGTAGAATCCTTTTTTCTTTTTTTACAATTATTATACAATTAAATACTCTGTTATACATTGAAAAGAAAGAACAAACCATTTTACAGGCTCAAGCATTTGTTTCACAAATAAATGTACTAGAAACGTTTTTTTCTACAAATAACTCTGTACTGTACTGTCAAATAATAATTTTAATCATCGACGTGAACAGAAAAGCTTCAAATTGCGAAGATTAGCCCCGCCCACCGCGACCCGAATAATTGGATTAAACGGGAGAAAATGTAAAATGATTTTGAAAAAAATAAAAAGTACAGTGGGACAAATAGTGACTCAGGTGTATTTCACTGTTCTACAGACTGAACCGCTGCATCCTGACTCCACTCTGCAGTTTTTTCTTCTTTTGAAGCCCGCGGTGCAGCTGTGTTTGTTCGGGAGAAGAACATAGTTATAGGCAGTTGTTGTCGCTCTTTTTTCTATGGGTTTTAGAGAAACTCGAAATTGCAAGAGAATTTGCACGTACGTGTTGTAAATTTGGCCAGCTGTTTTACGTACGTGTACATATTAAACTGCAACGTTATTGACGCACAGGTAGAGAAGAAGCGGAGTGACTCTTTAGCCAATCAGAATGCAGAACACGATGCAAATCAGTGAAGTAGCGAAACCGTGAAAAGTAAACCGCATTATAGCAAGGGATCACTGTACTCTATTGTTAACTGTTTTTTGTAGAAAATTTACTGATAAAATTTCATTCAATAAAATAAAATGCGTAAACAAAAAAAAAATCAATAAGTAAATAAATCAGTAATACATTTCTGTTCATTTAGTCTTCTATATCTGCTGTTTTCTCATTTAAACGTCCTTATTAACACAGTTCAGTTAACACTGTTGAATTCTAACTATTAAACACCAAAGAAGACTCTAATTCTACAGTTCTGTAAATCCATTAATGGTTCTTCTGAACACGGCTTCTCTTGTCTTCTTCTTACTGATGGACACTTGGCAGCACTTCCTCCCAAACTGAGACCCTCAGTGTGGATGAAGATGATCATCAGTAAATCTGGACTGAACTTGGACTTATTGAAATTTAAGGTGGAGAAGTCAGAGAGGATGTGCTCCCAATTTTAAGTCTTTGTTGAATGTTTTTTTTTTTAAGTTTACTCTACCACAAATCAGTAAAGGAGAAACAAAATTCAGAAACCATTTTTGGATTTTCTTTCTTATGACTTTTTGCACATTTAAACCCCCGTCACAAGTTATTGTAGAGCAGCCGGTCAGCCACTCCTATATTTTCATAGTTGAATTCAAACTGTGGTTAATAAAAGAACGGGTGCCGATCTCTGGAGATCAGAACAACCTATGCAGATATCTGAGATAAGAGAAAAGCTACAACGGATTAGAGCTGTGACGGTGTCGAATTTTTCATCAAATAAATACAGTTACAACGTACTATTCTTTGTTAACAATGACAACAAATGACAACAACTAACAACTACATATCTAACTTGTGAACTAACTATAGGTGTTGTAGATTGACTGTGTGTGTGAGCGCGGAGCGTCTTGTGTAGGAAGGTGCGCACACGTGTGTTGGGGGTGTGTGTTGATTCTTCTGCAGCGGACCGCTCTGGAGCTGCACGCAAGTTTCACCTGTGCTCTCTGGTACAGACATCTTCTCAGAATATTATTTATAGCTCAGTAATAAACAGACTGCAGACACTTTGTCACCTCTCCGGTAGCCGTGAAGCCTGACACCCATGAAGAACGCGGGGCAGGAGGCTCCGCTTTTGTTTATACAGACACGTAACGTTACGCTGCAAAAAATAGTTCCCAAACAAAACATGTCGTGATTTTCATGGAAATCTAACGGCGCGCGTTCATGTTTGGTGTTACGGATTGAAGGACAGTTACACCCCCCCCCCCCCCTCAACACAAAATCCTCCGGTGGGCGGCCGTGTCGCGCACTTAGGAACGCACGCAGCTTGTAATGGAAATGAATACAATGGAAATTAATAATTAGAAAGCAGTAAATTTGTCGTATTTCCTCACGAGACGGAAACTTCTGTTGTAGAATAAGGGTGTTTGCTTCTGAAAGCGCGCGCCTGTTTGTGTAAACGGAGCCGCGTGCCACGTGCAGCGCGAAGGCAGACACTGAGAGCACGCGCGGTGGGAGAAAAGGAGACAACAGTCTGAAAGAAAGAAAGAAAGTCTGAACACAGGACTAGCAGAAAAAGGAAATTATCAGCAAAGATGAATGTGTTTATTATAGTTCCAAACACGCACCATATGCAAAACGTTAAAAAAAAAAAAAAAAAGTGCGTAAAAAAAGTGCGGTGATGCGGTGATGCGGTTATCGTCACAGCCCTAGCGCCACACTATTTGAGAAGCACTGCACCAAAGTGACAAATGTGTATTAAACAGCAAGCTGAACACTTTCTCCAATCAAGAGATGGGTCAATAAACTACGTTGACCATCCCAAAAAAAACTATGCAAAACTTCACAAATTCCACAAACATTTATTTAACTGAATCAAATATAACATTTATTTTCAGCAGACAGAAAATGCAAACAGGTCAGCAAGAATAATCCAAATAAACACACTTACTTGAAAATGCTGGAAGGTTCTGCTTCGCTCATCACACCTGTCCGAGAAGTTCCTTAAAGTCCTGAAGAGCAGCAGAAGGTCCAAGCTCTCTTCCACCCTAGAATTACACATCCCATCAATAAAAGCCAAACACTGAATGCAGTCTCTAGGGGAAACATGTTCTCTCCACACTCGAGTGCCACATGCACATACCATTCGTGCGCATTTGCAAGGGCTGGGTGGATAAAATCCATTAATCTGAATCGATCCAAGATTAATAAATCAATAATCGATCCATATAAATAGATATCGATCTTCTATGCCTTTCCTTTTCCGGTGACATAACGCTACTCTTGTGAGATTTTGGCAAGATCAAGCTTTAAAACAATCATGGTGTACAACTGTAAAACTGCTAGACAGTCTATAAAATAAATTTGGAAAAATGGATCATTAGTAATATATTCTGAAACATCTACAGTTTAATTTTAACAATAACAGCTGTCAAACCAAAGTCCACTAACTTGATGCTAACGTACAATGGAATTTCCCTAAGGACAGCTAATACTAACGCTTGTTCGTCCTAAACATACATTGCTGACTAAATGAACAGCTTTATATACTTATATACTAAAATTACAGACTTTTAACCAACATCTGTGTTCATCAGATTTTAGGAGCAGAAGCCTATGCTGATGTAGCCCATGTAATATTTGTTATGTTAATTTCACCAATATCGCCTATGTCGTCTTAATTTTGTTGTTTGTATGAGAATGTTCATAGCAGAGACTTTTATTTTGATGGTTGTGCTGCTACTTCCTTTTCGTTCACGACATTTCCCTCAGTCTCTGTGAGGACTGCTGAGAGGAGGTAAGCAGCAGACTTTGCTCTCACTAGTTTGGGTGAAAAGAGAGTTTAGATGATGTTTAAAACATAGAAATACGATTTTCATAAGTTAAAACTTTCTTTGCACAATTTTTATTTTTGGTAATTGTGTAAAATATTTTTTTACGGGTATATGCAGGAATCGGAAGTATGCTAGTGTTAGCGGGACTCGAGCTAGCATGCAGGTCTCACATATGACTGTGGTGGTTTTTCCGGTTGTGCCGATGGTATCGTACCTCCATATTGACCCCTCAAAGCCTCCTGCTGACTGGAGGCATCTGTCACCTCACATTCTTCATCCTGCCTGAGCTCATTTCAGCTTTCTAACCTCCTTCCAAGCCTGAGTTCATTGGGATCCAAATACAAAGCCTTACAACAACAGCCTCAGTGCTGTTTGGTGACATAATGTGCAACACACTGAACATGGACCCCACAAATAGAAAGACAGTGTTGTCTCCTGAGGTCCGAAAGAAGAGTCATGGAGCAGTATGGTAAAGACTGTGAGAGCATCTCCAAGGAGCTTGATGTTCCTATGACTGCAACTGCAAAGATAATTCAGATTAGGGTCCACACAACTGAAGGCAACCTGCAAGGCTGCAAGAAAAAACTGAAGACAAACTGAAAAACAGAAAATATAAGTGGAAACCAAAGAGCCCAGAACAACCTCCAAAGCATTAAAAGTCTAAGGTCAAAGCACATAAAAGCATAAAAGTCAGATCAATCATCATGAGCTCTCAGAACTGGAGAACACAAGCCCCACTCTTTCATGCAGGATCGACACTGGTGTGTGGTGTTTTCACACTGCTCTCTTCCTCCTGCCCGCTCGCACTACCCGATGGTGTTAAAGGCACCACGACAATCTTAGAACACGATAGTTATTTTACAAAACTACAGAGAGGCTCTGGAGCCACAGGTTGCCGACCCCTGGTCTACAGAAACAGTCTATCACATCATGAGGCATCTGCATTTAACTATGTTTATTAGATTAAATTGCAGTGAAAGGTTAGCCCTTAAACTCCCTCCTTTTTACTCTCCTTTTTCTCTCACACAGAAACAGACAGGTCCAGCTGTCAGAGTGGAAGCATTATCTTTAGTATTTTTCCATGTGTTGTTTGCCAGCTTCAGCAGACTGGGTCATACAATCCAGATGTGGTTTTGCCCCAGATATGGAGCACATCAGAGCAGACCAGACCTTCCTTAACTGATTGTGGTTTTAAAGGCAGAGCACGCACCAGACATGTGAACACAGCAACACGACAGATGTATGTTCATCAACTGATTGAGCACACGCAGCACTTTGATCCTAAGAGACAAAAGACACCCCCCTAAGGGCATACATGCATCTGTACTAAAGTCCTCTAAACAAAGACTGCAGAGCCTAAGGGTTCTTCTTAGCTATTTCTGGTTCAGCTTTCTGAAATTTGCTGGATCCCACTTTTCAATTTTGGGGGCTTCACAGCCCGAGAGCTTCAGTGAGCACAGGGACCACTTCCACATCCTTTTGAGCTCCTTTGTGAATCTTTGATCCGTCTTGAGATTTTGTTATAATAAATAATGATAAAAAACATTATTTATATTAAAAATTGCACAGTCTTTAATATAAATAAAGCGTTTTATTTATAAAGCACTTAAAAATACATTTCATTTCTAAAGCACCTAAACCATGCAGACCCCAAGTGTTGAACAGTGACAGAATATAAACATATAGCGAAATGGATAAAAAGAAAATAGGTGGTGAGGGCGACTCATGTCATGTGAGTAAGTAGGAAGCAGCAGGAAGTGCTCCGGTAAAACTAGCTTTTATTTTGCCTCATTCACCGATAACTTCAGAAAAATATTATTATATAATTGAGTCTGGAGGGTCTGGAAGATTGATAAGATTGCCAACAGTTTCCGTTCAAATACTCAGCCTGTTATAACTCATAGCAGAGATGTGTTGCTATTTCAATCAATAAAAATGTCATATTTGCACACCGACACTGTGTTGGATCCAAAAGGTCGACACATGATACTAAGATATCAATTTAGAATACAAAATATTGCATAGTCCAGTGTTTTTCAACAGGTGTGCTGCAGCACATTAGAGTGCCGTGAGAGATGGTCAGGTGTGCCGTGGGAAAGAATCCATTTTCACTGATCACTGAACATTTTCCATCTCCAGGATCTCAGCTCTGTGTTCATCCAAACAGGCCCTGATAAAACACTGAGTAGTTAGGAATATGAAAGGAAATCATAAAATACTTTTTACTTTGTGTTTATTTGATTCTATTAAAGACATTTTGATAAGAATGACGGTACCGCGATTTAGCCGCAGCGCCAGCTCTGTTTTCGGAAAAGTCCCGCCCTTTCAACTGTCTCCACCAATCATTCTTGGAGGCTTAATCACATGTCATCAGTCTGACCAATCAGAAGTGGTTAAAGTCTTTACTTCTTTGTTCGGATTTAGATCATAAAGTCTCTCAGTTCCAACTAAAATACCAGCTAAAGCTCGTCTTTAGCGGTGTAGCTTTCCACAGAATCCGTTGTAGCTCAGAGGCGCTAGTCTGTCTGGCCTCGGCGTCAGTTTTTGCACTAGATCTCCCATGATGCATTGTGTTAAAGTGACAGCGTCTCAGCGTACAATGAGTCTTCCCTGTTAAACGTCTTAAACCACAACGAAAACACATCAACCAGTTTTTAAACCTTCTTGATGAAATCAGAGGTCAACAGTTTAGTTTCTCCTTCAAGGTTTGTGTTTGTTAACAGCCAAACATCCCAGAGTTTGGTCCAAGTCATCTTTCTAACTGAAACACTTTTCTAATAAAGTCTGGATTAAAGGACAAATTTGCTTTCAGACTTCAGTCACTTTTGAAAAATTAAAAGTTAAGCTTTAATAGAAGTAATAACAACAATTAAGAAACAGACTTAAGGTAAAGTGGCAAACAGAAACAATTAAACTAAATTGAAACAAATTCATCTTAAAAAATAAATAAAACTTTCTTGTTAAAGTATTGAAAGACTTAATTTTTGAAGACAAAAGAAAAACTTCTGGTTTGTACACCAACGGGATGGCTGTGTGGTGAGAGCTCCCGACTGAACCAGAGAAATTGATCACACACCCCCCCCCCCCCCCCCCGGTAACGGCAAAATCAACTACCGTACAGTATTTTCCGGACTATAAGCCGCTACTTTTGATACGGCTAGTTTATGCTTTTAATTAACGGCTGCCAGTGGCGCTCCGGCAGTCTCAGCGGGGACCTGCCTGCATAATTCAATGTCCAGCAACAAGTGTGATTGCTTTGACACACACCAAAGCAGCCAAACAGCATAGACCTCACTTCAGCTCTTGGACACTACAGTCATGGTGCAATAAAAGAAACACCCATGCTCAGCCGCATCCCACAATCCTTTGGTGCCATTAGACCCAACGTGTACGTGACCGCCACTACAATATCTTCGTTAAAATCTATCTATCTATCTATCTATCGTTAAAAGTAGTGTGAAAAAATCCACCATCACCAACAGGTTTGGAAAAGCTCTGTCCTCTTAAATCTTATGATATTCTTTTTATTTTCATCGAGACAATAATAGATACCCTAGTTTGATTCTGGTTTTTTTTTTTCCCCTCTTGAATTAATGTGGGTCACAGAGATGTAGCAGCGGAAAGCTGCTTTTACGGCAGGACAGAGTGCTTACCAGGAAAGACTGTGATGAACTCGGACATGGAGACGTGATTACCGATGGTTATATAGAGCATTTTAAAATAAATATATCCAATCTCCAAATATCCTCTGTGTCTTCCATGCATTGTAATGAGATGTACACAGACAGAAATGTGAAGGTATCTGCTGTAAATCCAAGTATTGCTCATATCCGTGTTTATTAATTACTTATCACGAGAATTACTATTTTGTGGAGACAAATCTTTTTTTTTTAAACCCATGTCAGGTCACAGGCTCCATAGTTTTGTGAGCTAATGTGAAGGAAACCAAAAAGAAAACAGGGAGAATTCTCAGTTATCACAAACTCCTGCTATTAGCTAGACTACATGTGCTGTGTCCATGAATGATTTGTTATAAATACCAGTAAGAGGAAGCATTAACTTCCGATAGTTGTAAAAAGTTACCAGAGAGCTGAAAAGCCTGCTTAGAATACTGATGCCAACAAAATATAATAATAAGTCAATTCCTATCACTTCTTTATGTTTAAGCAATTCTTGTCTTAATTTAGATGTATATAAATAATTTAGTGGTAATGAATACCTGGAAAGGAAGCCACTGCAATTCTGTAGGTCATCTGAGTCCAACACCACATTTAGACCAATGACTTTCTTCTCAGACGTGGGACCCTCCTGCAAGACAAACACCACAGGTACTCATCACAACACTGACCAGCATTCTTACCTTACTTTGGTTAGAACTGTTTTCTTTCTAATCTCTGTAGAACCACTAAAAGGGATTAAGTGACCAGCTCTGGTGGATGTTAAGCTTCAGAAAAAGATCAAAGAGTGACCATCCTTCATTAAAAAGAAGATTTTGACAGAATGCATCGAATAGAATTTGACTTTAACATTTTAGCCAGTGTTTTATAACCTTTTTTTTTAACTCCCTGATGCTGAACAAAAACCATCACATCATCTGCATGTGCAGACACCACAACAGATGGCTTGTGGGACATTTCTGGTAACATCAACCCTGTACGCCTGGTACGTAACCTATGTAGAAAGGGTTCAATGGCAATAGTGTAAAGTTTGCCAGAAAGGGGACATCCCTGTCTAATCCCTCTCTGAACCATAACAGGACTGCTCAGTCGGCCACCAAACTTGACTAAACAAAAAGCATCCTTATACAGAAGAGCCAACAAAGAAGTAAAAAAAACTTTCCAAAACCAAAAGCTTTCAAGGCAGAAAATAAATAAGAATGATCAACTCTATCGAAAGCTTTCTCCTGATCTAAAGATAACGATCCAATTGAGGTGTCACAGTGTTTACAAATATCAAATAAATCACGTACAAGAAAAAGATTGCCCACCATAGGTCGGTCCGGCACATAATATGACTGATCTCTGTGAATGATCACACCCGAAACATTCTTAAGTCTAATGGACAGGACCCTAGAAAGCAACTTAGTCTGTACAGACCAATTAAGCCTTCTCCAGTTTTTCAGGAGAGTTAAGTCCCCTTTTTTAGGAAGAAGAGAGACAACGGTGTGACGAAATGAGAAAGGTAACAATCCAGTCTTTGAGCAATCCTTGTACACCTCTTGTAGATCCGGGCCCAGAAGTGTTTGTTAAAAATCAGCCAGCAGACCATCCAAACCAGGAGACTTCCCGAGCGCCATCTGACACACAGCAGCAGTCAATTCATCCACGGAGATCAAGGAATCCAAAAAGTCCCTGTCTGTATCACTCAGTTGTGGGAGTCCCTCCAGCAGCTGATCTACACAATTGCTGTTGCAATTTTCTTTTCCGAAGAGGCCGCTGTAAAAATCAATCGCAAGAGTTCTCATAGCAGCTGGACTCGTAGTAACAGTCCCATCATGGAGGCGTAGACAGACCATCTGCTTTTCTTAGAAAAAGATTTCTAGATTGTGGGCTTTGAAGCGTCCATTCACTCTGGTTAAGATTAATTGAGTAGTAGCATTCACATAAAATCTTGTTCTCACATCTAGTCCATTCCCGTCTTGTTCCAGTAGCCCACCTTCCATCAGGGTGCTCTGGTTCCCCAGCACCTGACACAGACCTTGTTTGGCCAGGCAACATCTGAGCCGGCATGGCATGCGATTCATTGTTTATCAATGTGTTATGAGGTAGACAGTAGCGTTAAAGGTCTGGCCCAGGGGCCTTCACTGGACTATATTAATCACTCACTATTGTTAAGGTAATTGTCCCATTACTATTGATGGTTCATTCTGCCCCTGGGAATCGAACCCTTGTTCACATGTTTAACAGAACTTAAAGTTTGTGTCTGTCTATCTATCTATCTGCATATACATACATATACACACACACACACACATACATACATACATACTTCTAGTACCATATATGCGCACTTACATAGTGCTGCACCGAATGTAGCTCTCTGTCACCATCTGCTGGTTGAAATTAGCAAAAGATTTTTTGCAACTTTGCTACTCTGCAGCCGTACAAGTTGAACTTTTCTTTTTGTAAAAAATATTGAAAGACAACTAGCTTCCACGGGCTGCACGGTGGCTCAGTGGTTAGCGCTCTTGCCTCACAGCAAGAAGGCCCCCGGTTCAAGTCCCGGCTGGGGGACATGAAAAACACAACATCAAAGGGAGACCTTTCTGTGTGGAGTTTGCATGTTCTCCCCGTGCATGCGTGGGTTTTCTCCGGGATCTCCGGCTTCCTCCCACCGTCCAAAAACAAGCTTCATAGGTTGAATGGAAACTCTAAATTGTCCATAGGTGTGATTGTGGGAATGAATGGATGTGTGTTTGAGGATATTCCACCCTGCGACAGACTGGCGACCAGTCCAGGGCATCCCTTGCCTACGCCCAAGTAGCCGGGATAGGCTCCGGCAACCCCGTGACCCCGAAAGGGAATAAACGGTTAAGAAAGAGAAGATGAATGAATGAATGAATGAATGAATGAATGAATGAATGAATGAATGAATGAATGAACTAGCTTCCACCACATGGCTGCATTTTTCCGATTTTGGTTTCAGTGAAAAACAACTATTTTGCAGAAATGCAAAAGTATAATATTCATACTTGATTTTTCGATATTCTAACACAGGGGTGTCCAAACTACGCCCCGCGGGTCTGTTTTTATTGGGACAATACATTAATAATGTATTAATGTATTGAATTTATTGGCACACCTCTACATAGAACCACAGCTTTAACATTTTTTCACAAAGCTAATGTTTGCAATTAGCTAACCACCTGTGGGGAGATTTATAGTCTCGTCATCTGAAACTAGCTGACAAAAAGTTTTTCTTGAAATCTTGAAAACAATGAAATTCTCTTTTCAGAAGCTCTGCTTTAATGCCATCAGAAAAATTAACCAAACAAAAGTGAGTGGATCTCACAGCTAGGTTTTTTCTAAAAGAGCTTCAGGTGAGGAAGGCTGAGAAAACACCAAAAGCAGGATTGGCTGGGCTCGTCTCTGCTCTGTACCTGACCGAGTACCTCGTCTCTGCTCCTGCTCCTGGCTGTGGTTCCTGTCTCCAGCTCGACTCGCGCCCCTGACTGTCCCCCCAACCACGACTGGATGAAGCTCGTCTGCTGGACTTTATATATGTAGTTGTAGATTTAGTTAATTCTTCTCTAAGAGTTCTGGTAAATCTCCTGTCCGTCCTGGGGGAGGATCCCTCCTTCATGTGGGCCCCCCTGAGGTTTCTTCGTTTTTTCCGGAATCCGTTTTTTTTGGGAGTTTTTCCTTACAGAGAAGGGGGGTCTAAGGGCAGGGATGCCAGTATAGCTTGGTCAGTTTGTTAGTTCATTTTTGTATTTTCCTATTGAACTCTTTGTATTCATGATCCTTTTGAGTTCATGTTTTACTTTGAAGCCCATCGAGACGACTGTTGTTGTGATTTTGGACTATACAAATAAAATTGAATTGAATTGAATTTAAAATTGATATACATTTGCTTATGGAAAAATGTTTGCTTTATGGATGTTAAAGAAACTCTGTATGTTGCATTTATAAAATGCAGAATGAAATATAAAAAACAATTTAAGTATGTAAACACAGGAAAGACTCACTTTAGTCTCCGAGACTTGGAAGTCCACTTGGAAAACCATATGAGAGCACTGAAGTGATACGCAGACCTGACGGATCCACTTCCCCTCACCTAGGACACACACACACACACACAGACCTTAGCTGTAAATTATTATAATAAAATGTAAAACATTTCAAATTAAATATATAAATTAAAACAAGAAATAAAATAGTTTGCTTTGAAAGAAAAAGGCAACAGATTACAATCCCTTTAGGGGTCTCCACACCGAATTTGGTTTATGCCGGATGCCCTTCCTGACACAACCCTGTATTTTATCTTTGTATCTGGACAGCACAGCACCTGAGAACTGCAGGCAGTGGCACCTAAGGATGAAGGTGGATGAAGCTCATTGCACTCCCTGGGAATTGAGCCCTGATTTTCTATGTGATTTCCCAACTAAACTATGCAGCCGCAAATAAAAATATAGTGAATTTTTATTGCAGATTCTTCACAAATCTTCAAATGTATGTTGAGGTGAAACACCCCATGGCTCTTACTTCTAAAGAGAGTTTTTATCTTGCAGTTCTCCACAATGATGCCATTCATCTCAGTCTGCAGACGTAAGTCCTTTTCCAACTCCTCCACCTCCTCCTTCAGCTTGGACATCACCACCTCCTCATCTTTGTCTTGTGTCTGCCTACACACAATAAGCCTGTGAGGAGAAATTACAATCATTTCCTATAAGGAACCTCACAGTGAGGCATAAGAAGGGGAAAGCTGAAACTCACAGTGCATCTAGCATTGGTCCTTTGAAGTGGAACATTGCATCCCTGTCGATTTCTTCTTTTTGATGCTGCAGTGATGTAATTTCAGCTTTCAGATGCTCAATGTGACCCTCCAGCATCTTCACCTCATCAACATTCTCCGCACCCATCTTCTCCAGCATCTTGAGGAGCAAAGATCAAATGTTTGAGTTAACAGGAAAAGAAGCACATAATGTCTCCAGACAGGATGTCACTCTCTGAAGCAGGACTGTTGATTTGATTTTACAAAACCAACAGTAAACCCTCTGTTAAAACTTATGATTAAGGTAAAAGTTATAAAATAAATAAATAATTATTTTCAGGAAAGTTACAAAAATTAAAGCACGAACATGAGAAGTTATTATCTTTCTCAGGAATGCTGCATAAACAAGCCCCTGAGAATTAAGCAAAACATTCTTACCCCATTGGAAGATAATCTTTAAATAAGATAAATGGAACCTGCCAGTAGGGTTAGAAAAATGGTCTTATCAAGAATTCTAATTTATCAAAAAAAGAAACTACAGTCAAAAGAACGCATTCTGCTGTTTTCATTAGGGTTGCACAATAATATCGGCCAATAATGGACAATATGACTTCATGCAGATAATTCTGACAAGAAAAGAGTTTGCTGATAGAATGGACCGTTTACTAAAAGCTTAAACCGTCGTCGCTTCCTCCCTCACCATTCTGTATTTACTTGTGCCAGCGAGGTGTCTGCTCACCCATCCTTTTTTTTTTTACTTTATTGTACAAAATGGAAGTACAGTACAAAACAAAATTTTACAAAGTAAACTTCAAATGTGTCAGGGGAGCATACATGTTACATGCATTTTACATAAAAAACATTCAAGGTTCTACAACTTTCATACAAACATACAGCTTTCTGATTAAGGCTTTTAGAGATGGAATTGAGATACATTTCAATTTGTTTGATTAACACGAGTGAAAAAATAGAAGATGAATAAAACTTTGCATTTATAAATATCAAATTTGCCAAATATAATAATAAGATTAATTATGAGTTTTTTACTTGAGTCCAAGTTTTTATTGTGAAAGCCAAAAATTATATATTCAAATTTCAGAGTGAAGTTGGGGTGAATTTTTTCTGATAAATTGTAAACACTTTTTCCAAAAAATATTAATTTCAGTACAATTCCAAAAAAGATGGCCAATTGTTTCTGGTTGTTTTTTGCAAAAAGTACAGTTCGGGTCAATTGTTTTAACGTATTTAAGCATGAATTGATTGGTGGGGTAAATTTAGTGAATTATTTGAAAAGAAACTTCATTCATTTTATTATTTATCATACATTTTTGGGTCACACTTCTGTTAAGTGTGGATTACCGCCAACTTAACAGTAAGACCCGAAGGGATGCTTTTCCTCTCCCTCCCATTGATGAATCACTGGATGCATTATCTGGGGCTCGGTGGTTCACTACATTAGATCTAGCCAGCGGGTACAATCAGGTCCCGGTGACGGAAGGTGACCGGGCTAAGACAGCCTTCTGTACACCGTTTGGGTTGTTTGAGTGGAACCGGATGCCATTCGGTCTTTGTAATGCCCCATGCACTTTCCAGCGGTTGATGCAGAGAATTTTCGGAGACCAGCAGTGCCAGTCTGTTTTGCTGTATCTAGATGACATTGTGGTCTTTTCATCAACCATAGATGAACATCTGGAACGGTTGGAGTTGGTGTTGGGCCGGTTGCAGCAGGAGAAGCTCCGGGTGAAGCTTCCAAAGTGTGCCTTTTTCCAGCAGGAAGTCCGGTATTTGGGACATGTCATCTCTGATCAGGGTGTTTCAACTGATCTCCATAAGATTGAGGCTGTTGCTGGTTGGCAACCTCCCAGTACAGTCTCAGAGCTAAGAACATTTCTGGGGTTTGCCAGCTACTACCGCCGGTTCGTAGAGGGGTTTGCCCGGTTGGCAGCGCCATTACATCGGCTTGTGGGCGAACTGGATGGAACCAAATCCAGAAGGCGCAAAGCATCTAGCCTGCAGGGTCATTGGACCACTGAGTGCCAGCAGAAATTTGATGCTCTGAAGCAGAAATAGACATCAGCGCCAGTCTTGGCCTATGCTGACTTCACACTACCCTTTATTTTGGAAGTGGATGCCAGTCATAATGGCCTTGGTGCAGTTTTGTCCCAGGAGCAGGGTGGCAGTGTGCGGCCCATTGCCTATGCCAGTAGGGGACTAAAAGCTACAGAGCGTAACATGCAAAACTACAGCTCTATGAAGCTGGAGTTCTTGGCTCTTAAATGGGCCATGACAGAGAAGTTCCGTGAATACCTATTGGGACATCATTGCGTAGTATTCACCGATAACAACCCGCTGAGTTATTTGTCTACAGCAAAGCTGGGAGCGATGGAGCAGCGTTGGGTGGCACAGTTGGCGGCGTTCGATTATGAGATAAAGTATCGCTCTGGTAGAGTCAACCGGAATGCGGACGCCCTGTCACGACATCCCAAGCATAGCTCAGCAGAGGTTGGCAACATGGCACCTGGTTCTTCACTACCTAGAGACCTACAGCAGGTTCAGGTACAGCCAGTACTTGCCCACTGTGAGACGGAACAGTTGATGCCTGTGTTCCCACAGCGAACTACTGCAGAGGTTCAGGACCTGCAGGTTTCCGATCCCGTGTTGGCAAGCGTTCTCCCTTTCTGGCGAGACCAACGGTATCCCAACTACTCAGAGCGTGAGGGTCTGTCTAAGGTGGCCCTTACCCTGCTGCGGCAATGGAAAAATCTTGCAGAGGTTGATGGTTTGGTCTACCGCAGGGTTCTCATGCCAGATAGTGGGCAGGAGGTTTTCCAGTTGCTGCTGCCAGAAATATTGATCCCGGAGGTTTTGGAACAGGTTCACCAGCATCATGGTCACCAGGGCATTGAACGGACATTAGCATTATTAAGAGCTCGGTGCTACTGGCCAGGTATGTCAAAAGATGTAGCTCATTGGTGTCAGGCCTGTGAGAGGTGTCAGTTGGCCAAGGATAACAGCCGTTCACATTCTGCTCCCTTGGGACACCTTATAGCATCTAGGCCGAATGAGTTGGTGGCCATGGACTTTACCATCCTGGAGCCTTCACGGACCGGAGTTGAGAGTGTGCTGGTTTTAACTGATGTCTTCAGCAAGTACACGGTTGCCATCCCTACCAGAGACCAGCGAGCAGCCACAGTTGCCAAGGTTCTTGTCGCAGAGTGGTTCTCAAAGTTTGGTGTTCCAGCACGGCTTCATTCTGATCAGGGGCGCAGCTTTGAGAGCCAGCTGATTCAGCAACTCTGTGGGCTCTATGGCATCGAGAAGTCGAGGACCACCCCGTATCACCCTGCCGGTAATGGGCAATGTGAGCGGTTTAACAGAACGTTGCACAATCTCCTTAGAGCCTTGCCGGTAACACGCAAGAGAGATTGGCACTCCTGTCTGCCACAGGTGACATTCTGTTATAATACCACGCTGCATCAAACAACTGGTGAGTCTCCATTCTTTTTGATGTTTGGTCAGCAACCCAGGCTCCCCATTGACTTTATGTTGGGACAGGTTAAGGAACCTGTCAACGGGACCATCCATGAGTGGGTGGAAGAACATCAAGCGCGCCTGCGTGTGGCATTTGATGTGGCCAAAGACCGGTTGGCTGAAGCAGCTGCTCGTAGGAAGCGGAACCATGACAAGCATGTTCAGGAGGCTCCTCTGGACGAGGGTCAGTTAGTTCTCCTACGTGATTACAGTGTACGTGGTCGTAGGAAAATCCAAGATCTTTGGAGCTCCACCATTTACAAGGTCTTGAAAACTCCGGGTGCTGGGCAAGTGGTGTATACTATCGCCCCACAGCATGATCCTTCAAAGATCAAGAGGGTTCACCGTACTCTCTTGAAAGCATTTTTGGGGGCTCAGAGGCAAAATTTTTTGCCTAGGTCTCCACCCCCCCCTCAAGTGCTTGTTGACCCTGATGACTCGGCAGATGAGGACTTGTTTTTGCAGCTTGAGGATCCTGGCAGACCTGTTGGATTTGGCAACGGGCCGTCAGTTAGCCGAGAAGGTGCCACCAAATCACAGGCAGGTCCGTCCCGGGTGGAGGCGGTGTCCCCATGTCCCTCTGGTTTAGATGGTGTTCAGCAGGTGGTACGGAGGACGACTCGGTCTACAGCAGGGTACCACTCTAACATTCACCGTTTGCCAAGAGCTGCAGGTGGGCGGAATGCTGGGGATATGAAGCAAAACGCCAACGTGTCAGCTTTATTTCGGCCTTGGTCGTAATCGTCGGGGCGCCGATACAAAACGGGGGGGCTGGTGTGGCAGGCAGAGGGCCACTTGATTGAGATCACCTAGCACACCAGCTGCTTCATTAGAAGAGGGCTGATAAAAGCCTGTCAGTAGAGCTTCAGGCAGAGACCTGCTGCTTCCAGGTGTAAGGTGCAGCAGCCTTTGGCTGTGTGTAGGGCCCTAAGCATAGCCGGGTAGGTTTGTGCTTTGTTCACCTCCAAGTTGCTGCCGCACCATTCTTATTGTTATCACTGTGTAGATCGCAGGCAGTGTTTGGCCGCTCATGCAACTCCTGTGCAGAGTCCTCTTGAGCTGCGGGAGCAGGTATGTGTGTGTGTGTGTTATGTTATACTTGGTTATTTGTGTTAATTTACACTTATTTTGTAGGTGCCGCTGTTTTGGTTTCCATTGTTTGTTTCATCCCTGCTCTGCCCAACCTGGTGCACCGTGGTCCAAGAGCGGTGCCACGGCCGGCATTTTGGGGATCGTGTGTGTGCTCCATACAGAGTGTCAGTGACTGCTGTCCATCCACGCACTGGCGAGCGGTGTGACACAGCAGGATTAACAGCTATTGGAGCGAGTCCCCCCTTCTGGCCTTCCATCGCCCCAGGCACAACCAGGCCCAGTGTCCCACCACCTAGGACTGGCGTCGGCTACGGCCACTGGATGCAAGGGGTGTGGCATTGAGCCGGGTGCACTGCAACAGAGCGCACAGCTGGGTGCAGCTGACTTGTGGGCTGATTTAGTGACTCTTCTGGGTATCTTTTAGAATAGGAATTTTAACAATTTCAAATAAAGGTTGTCTATTTCTTTAAAAGCACAGTCTCGGTTTCCTGTGTCGGAGAGTCCTGTGCTTTTGGTTTTAGATTTCTGCTGGCGGCATTCACCGGGGAAACCATAATGCCACAATACATTTTTGGGTCACACTTCAGCCTTTCCTCCGAATATCAGGAACAAACCGTCCCCAGTAGTTTTTGGTTTATGATACAGAAATGACATCCTTTTGAAACAAGCCACATATTTTGCTGTTATTGTTCTCATGGGTAGGAGTAAAGCAAAATGTTCCTGTGGCGGTGTCAGTTGCATCCATAGAGGGCATTTCTTTATTCGTAACAGTTGTTTTAAACATTTGGCATGTTTCTTTGGAAACAGCATCAATCACAATGGCATATTCTTTAGGAGTCACAACCAGATTGTATATAGAGTCAAATTCAGTATACCTTAATAAATGCCCATTCGTGTCAAAAAGTTGACCCACCAGTAGAATTGTTTTCTCAAACCAATGTGGAGAAAACAAAGATTTTTTCTTGTATAATATATATTTGTTGTTCCAAAATAAAAAAGCTATGGGGAGAGAAACTTTGTTTGTATAAAAGTGCCCATGCAAGAAGAGTTGTTTGTGGAATGCCGATAGTTAACTTTAGCTTATATTTTATCAACATTGTAATGACAAAGGAGAAGAGAATTAAGGTGCCTTAATTTGAATAAATAAAATGTGGAAATACATTCCAAATTGATGTAGGGT